>WMED01014039.1:0-11599 GCA_019650415.1 Pipa parva | reverse complement strand
TCCAGTACCCATAACTTATAATGTTCTTACACTGAAGGATCAGAATAATTCCCTGGATAAGGATCCCACCTCCAGTTATCCAGTACCGTAACTTATAATGTTCTTACACTGAAGGATCAGAATAATTCCCTGGATCAAGGTCCCACCTTCAGTTATCTAGTACCCATAACTTATAATGTTCCTACACTGAAGGAAAGCATCCAAACCAGTTTTGAACTCTTTAAAATAAATACAAAGTTCCCAGTATTCTACTTTGGCAAGAGGTAGCCAAGAATGATCAGTTAAATGGCAAAAAAGACTACAGCTTCCACATCCCTCAAAGAGTATAATATTAATCATCAAAAATGGAATATAGGACTCACTAAAAAATCACTTACTGTGAGGTCCAAAATGGTTATTCCTTTATTTACCACTGTGGGCAGTATAGAAGAATATTTTTCCCTCACAGCTCCTCCTTCAATATGGCTGGCCAATTAGTTTATAGCAAGCTTGTTCTAAGGAGATAGGAATGATGGGAAGACAAGGGTAATGGATACAAGAAGCAGAGACAAAGAGAGACAGAAATTAGAACTCCCTTGTTCCCTGCACAGTATGCCCTTCCTGAAAGGGATTTTTTAGAGGGTTTTTTTCTGTACTCTTGACCATACATGTCAGTGCAACTTCTAAGGCAAATCTGGGAAAACTACGCCCCACGGGCCAGATCTGGCCCTCCATACTCCTAAGTCTGGCCTGCAGCAAGATGTGGCCAACCACCGTAGGCATCTGCATGTTAGACACATCCCCCGGCCCTTTGACAAAAATAATTGCCCGCCCCTGTTCTAAAGCCAAACAGGGTATATTTTGTCTGGTGTGCCCCATGCCAATGGATAACTTAAGAGGGGGACGCATTGGTAGCAGAATGCTATTTTTCTGCTTTTAAAGAGTTGAATAATTTAAGGTCACAATTTCATGTGTATGTTAGAAAAAGTTGTAATCAGTAAAATATATAGATCTGTTCACTACACACAAAATGCCCCCGGCAGTGTTTGTGGGACTGTTATGCCACCGTGCACAACCAATTGGAATATAGAAGGCGATGATGTCAGCGGGAAGGGGTAGAACAGCGCTGTCCTCCCCCCTGCTGTATTGGGAGACATTCATTGTAAATCAATTGATTATAATTCCTTTACCCTTTTCCGCTCGCAATTTTATGACAAATGAAAATGTCAGTAAAATAATGTCAATGAATAAACCTTTCCAATCAACCCTGTTAACAATGAACGTTCAGTTATGATGGATATGATTCTAATGCCCTCCATTATATTATATTATATTTCTTCTGGGGGGGGGGTCGGCTGTGTAGTTCATTGTCATTGGTGTGTGCGCATCTTGTAACTCCTCCGCTGATCCTTTTCTTGCTTGATTTATAATAAACTAGAATTAAATCTGCTTCCCACATGCAAAAGAACTTCCTTAGATCATTAACAATGGAATCACTTTATAATACCCGGTCTTACTCTTTTATTTACAGGACATGAAATGTGTGAAATGCAGCAGCAGGTTTAGCCAGTCAGTGCGAGGATTTCCTAATTAATCTGTGTATAGTAATTGTCTATGTATCTGTTTAACATTGGGAAGTTTGCTAAATGGCTCAGATACCTTTATACCTCATTATAACTGGTGGACAGCGGATCGCAGGGTCATTGTTACAGGGTGGGATCCAGCAGAATATTTGGCAGTATTTTTTTTTATTGTTTAAAGCTAGGATTTACTTTCCATTGATCCGAATCACTGTAGCTCAGTACCAAGATGTTACTCTATACCAACGCTCTATCAAGCATTGAATTGTAATTTATTTTTACAGATAAATATGTATAACGTTAAAGGGAAACAAATGTTAAAACTGATTTTTGTTATCTGACATAGTCAAGCAATTAACCTTTCCATTTCCCCAAACGAGCAACTAGTAGGCCGCTTCCCAAACTAGCAGCTAATAGGCCGCTTCCCAAACTAGCAGCTAATAGGCCGCTTCCCAAACTAGCAGCTTATAGGCCGCTTCCCAAACTAGCAGCTTATAGGCCGCTTCCCAAACAAGGTAACCTCAATGGGGCGGGCGCACGGCTCGCAAACAAAACCATTAAAGTACTCCTTGCAAGGCTTGGTAGTGGCACTGGGAGAGATGGAAGAAAAGCAAGAATGCATTTGGGATGGTAGTTTAGAATATTAACCGAGCTGCTGGAGGTACTGCCCAGGGGCAATAGTAACACCAGTAACAGCAAAAACAAATGTAAAAAGTCCTAAATGGATTGGCATAGCAGTTATTTAAATGCAGCACATGTAAAATTGTTATCTTCAGTTAATGGATTTAAATTGTTTTTCAATTTACTGATAGCAGTCATGTTGTTAAACAGACCTCACCCAGTCCCATTGTTTATTATGGTGGTTTAGTTAAGCCATACTCGGGAAGTGAAGTATAGACATGGTTTAGAATATCTGAAAGCACAAATTGAATATATAGTAACTATTAATGCATTTGAACCATTTACATTTGTTGGTGTTGCTGTTGTACATTTCAGAACTGTGTGATTACTGCCATAGATCAACTTGGGTAATGGGTAAACATTTTACAATCATTTTTGCTTCTTAGAAGTGGGTTGTAATAGTTACGTACCTGATCTTTGGATAGTTCTATACTCTCTGCCTTTGACTGGTAACCTTTTCGCTAAACCTATATGTTAAAGAGCTACTGTTGTTAAGCTATATTTTAGTCTGGCCTTTCAACGGTTTCTTATAAAAGGTTTTCAGGAAAGGAGGATATATTGTTCATAAAATATAGTTATGTTCACTTAGCTGTGCTAAGTGGGATCTTCATAAATATATATTATCTGAAGCTGAATACAGGAAGACAAGGAAGGGGGGTCTGTTTGCAAATAAAAGGTGCTCGCCATCAGCAAAGAGAAATAACACCCACCTGGAGCGCAGGGTAGCAGAAGGGGTGTTTGACAGGGCTAGGGAGCAGGACCGAGTGCTAGGTTTGATTGGCAGGGCAGACAGGAAGTGAGGAGAGAAGTAAAATAAAGTTGGCTGCGGCCTATTCAACTCCATCCTGGTGTGGGTATTAATTTTATTGAAGGGTTAATATGGGGGGGCATCATAGGGAATGATTTCCCGCTGCACCTGTCAAAACAATGCATTCAAAATAAGGAATCCAACTCCAAAGACAATATATTTTATTCAGGTGTGCCATTGGCTGCCGTGCCATTGGCTGCCGTGCCATTAGCTGCCGTGTGCCATTGGCTGCCGTGTGCCATTAGCTGCCGTGCCATTAGCTGCCGTGCCATTAGCTGCCGTGTGCCATTAGCTGCCGTGCCATTAGCTGCCGTGTGCCATTAGCTGCCGTGCCATTAGCTGCCGTGCCATTAGCTGCCGTGTGCCATTAGCTGCCGTGTGCCATTAGCTGCCGTGCCATTAGCTGCCGTGCCATTAGCTGCCGTGTGCCATTAGCTGCCATGCCATTAGCTGCCGTGCCAATCCACATGGGGAATTTTCTTTTTACCAGTCCTATAAAGGGGATTTACAGGCTCCAGACAAGACAAACCCACACTATTTTCAGTTTTTATAAAGTATTGAATTAAAAATAACATCTGTTTTTGGATGAACATTTCACATTACCCGCCTGAACCCTGGCATTAGAGAAGCCGTTGCACAAAAATGTCTTTCAATTCCCACTTTGCGCTCTTTTTTCCGCTAATGACTGATTTGTGTAAAAACTGTTAGCAGAATAACATTTGTGGGGCTTATTTATTGAAGTGGACCCAATCTCAAGTCGGGTTGGGAGAGGCTAAAAGGATGACTGACCTAAAAGCTCCTCCAATAAGATCGCTTAGATCATGATCTAGCAGGGATCTGATTGGAAGAGATGTAATGTCAGTCGTCCTTTTAGCCCCGTCCAACCCGACTTTTGAATCAAATCGGGCATTGGAGTAGAATAGAAGCAGGGAGTTTGCTTCTTGTACTACAGTCTTTGCTGAATGCTTTTAGCATTAACTCCCTGCTTCCTAAAAAAAAGTCTGTTAAGTGGACCCAACAGGTCCACTTTAACATTGTTGCGTAAAGGTGTGAATTCACATTTGTTTGCCACTTCCCCATATTCAGATATTCATCAATCTCTACGATGTGGAGAATTCACGACCAATTTGACAGCTTCAAACAGTCGCAGAATTACAGAGCACTTTTCACCACTTTACGTGAGCGTGCGCAGGTAATTCGCCTATTCATTAAGCGTCAGACTTTGCTTCAGTAGTGAATTAGACAAGGGCATTTGCCAGTTTTACTCAGCCAGACTGAGGGACGGCTACTGCAACTTCACTTATGGAAATTATTTTAGTGAATAAGATGTAGAGAATGGAAGCGTAGCCAGCGATAAGAATTTATTTCGATCATCAAATTCTCACTTTAATGAATAAGTGCGGCTCTTTTCCTTTTACATTACTTATTATTGTAAAAAATAAAATGCAACATAAGCTATACAAGCCAGTCAGTGGAAAATATGAGCACAAACATTAATTGATAACAATTTTTAAACAAACCAGTCATTTAAAAAAATGAATCAAAATCAGAGTTGCTAACATTCAGCAAAAAATTGTCAGTAATTTTATTTTTAGAGCCCCTAATATATTATTAGATATATTAGAATGAGATATTATAGTCAAAACAGTTCTATTAAAGAGGCTTCCACCACTTGATCAAAACAACTTTCATCCTCCCCTGGGGTTTTTACCAACACCTGTTGTACAATTAATTAATTATAATTAATAAAGAGCTGCAGGAACCCACCAGCAGCCAAGAATGCATTGCAGGGAGGGCCATAGGCAAGGTACATATATGCAAGTGCTTTTGGGATATCCCTTTCCCAGAATTCAATCAACAACAGCATATAATTCCACAACAGCTTTCTGCTGCTCTCAGGGCCTTATTGACTAAAGGCCAAATAGTCGCCTATAGCTATGAATTTACATTTGGTCTCCACTTACCCATGTTCGCTTATTGAACAAACTCTGCAATGTAGCAAATATACATCTAATTCGTGTGATTACAGTATTTGTGGATTTAAGGAGCAGTTTGCATGCATGTGCTGTGGAGTCAGCCGCAGTCATGAATTCAACAAGCCAAAGTGCTCCGAATTCACCTGTTTGACTTTGCCACATCAGAGTGGCTAATTGGGGGGTTGATTGGAGGGCTCCAGTGTGGTGTAAGGCATATATTTCTCCAAAAGTACCAATGACGACTAAATTTGTCTACAACTAAATTTGAACTAGGAACAAGGGGACATAGAAATAGATGTATTATTCACTTATAATAAAGTTAGAGGGATATTTATAGCGAGGATGACATCACTGAACTTCACTGGGGGAATTCACATCACTCCGCATCATTTCGCATCCTACTTCTGTTTGACTGACTTTGCCACACTACGCATGTCACTTTATCCACAGCAGTCCGCCTGTTCAACTAATCTAGAAGCAGCTTCATCAATAAGGAGAAGTAAATTTGTGACTATTTTGGCGATATGAATTGTAGTGAAGTGAATTTGACAGGTGAATTCAGACTTTAGTTGATAAGGTCCATTATAAGTCCAATACCATTTTAAGAAAGTTAAAGACAAATGAGAAATTGTGTTATTTGGCCTGGGTATTTAGTCTAGTGACTGTCGTTCTACAGTGCACAGCGGTACACAGCGGTACACAGCGGTGCACAGCGGTACACAGCGGTGCACAGCGGTACACCGCGGCGCACAGCGGTACACCGCGGCACACAGCGGCACACAGCGGCACACAGCGGCGCACAGCGGCGCACAGCGGTGCACAGCGGTACACAGCGGTACACAGCAGTGCACAGCAGTGCACAGCAGTACACAGCAGTACACAGCAGTGGATAAATGTATCTATTCTTCCCCTGGAATATTTTTCTATATTTAAATGATGACATTCGTTTCCCTTTAACATTGTGTTTACTATAGTTTCTTTTCCCCCATCATGAAAAATCAGAACATGTTTAATTAAATGGAGATTCAAATTGCAGTTAGATTCTGTTCCCCTCTCCATTGCCACCGGGGAGTCTAACACCTGTTGGTTGTTGCTGCTTCTTGGAAGAGGCTGTAGTGAGGATCTTAGAGCGCGAGCTTATCGTGCCGCGGAGGTTGTGCATTGTGTCTGAGGACCTCAGGCTGGCACTCTCCCTGTCCCGATCTGACGCAGAAGCGAGATGGTACAAGGATGGCGAGCGACTGATGGACAACCCACGCATTCTAGTGGAGGAGAGGGGAGCAGAGCACTCACTGAGCATCCTGGGAGTGGAGCGTGGTGATGCGGGGGAGTATCTCTGTGATGCCTGCCATGACAGCTTCAGCTTTTATGTCACTGTGGGAGGTAACAGGAGAGACGAAGAGGCATTGCAAATATCACATGTTGCTGAATCCTCTCCCTAATATGTCTGCCTGCAAGCTTACTTATCCTCCCAATTGTAACATGTGATTACTTATCCTTTAATAGACACTAACCATTACAAATGAATGAAACATGTACGGATTTTGCTGCTGAGTATTAATAAGCTGCCCCCCTCCACTGAGTGGCAAGAGCGTAAGTGGAGGAAACCAGGGTAGCTGCATAATGCCAACCTGTCCCTCTTGGCATAAAGTAGAAAGCAAGGACCAGTAAAACCAGGACAAGAAACAGATGCCATCTGCTTTGTAATGGCAGCTATTCCTACACATTATAAGAATGAATAAACAATAATAATAATTTACTGGTAAAGAATCTTTGCATTGAAATTCCTCATTTGTATTGCTTTGTGTTTGGTTTTTGCCTTTCACAGTTGAAACCATCTTTTATTTGTTGTATAGTCAAAACCCCTCATTCGTCCACAGAGGGGTCAAGCGCCCCCTACAGAAGGCCACTGTTCCAGGAAATGGACTACACTGGGGGGGTTATTCACTAAGGTGCGAATTCGACTGTCGAATTTACAAACAGCGGATTCCCATAGTAAATCTGCTACAATTTTCCCATTGTAAAGTTGCGATAATTTTTTAATGTTAAGATTGCGACAATTTTCCTATAATAAAGTCGCGACTGCGACAATATTCTCATTTTAAAGACACGACTGCGACAGTAGCAGCCTATTGTGACTTTCTTTATCTGGCAAATTCGCACCTATACGCATCAATTCGGACTTTAGTGAATAACCCCCTGGCAGTTTTTCTAATCTGCTCGTCCATTAGGCAGATGTGGCAGGATAAAATGTCACATCGACGTTTTAGAATAACTCTGCATGGGTCTCATGGCAGCAACGTTATGACATCACTATCGCGTGGCACCATTACATTCACTCTTGGGTTCTTCCCTGCGGATGCCGTGCAACCCCCTGCTCTGTCCATTGTTTTTGTGGAGATGTAAATGATAAATGTGTAGGAAGAACATGAGAAAGTGCACATCGCTGCAGTGAGCAACTGGAAAAGAACAAAACACAACAAAATAAATCAGCTTTCAGTAAAGGATTATTACAAACTGCCATGTCAAAGCATTTGTCACTTTTCTTTTATTGGTGTAAAAGTTGAAATTTATTAACAAGGGCAATTGTTTACAAAAGTATCTCAGAGTAACCAATCAGAGGCTGAGTTTAGTTATTCTAACTCCCCTTTACCCTTGGATGCTAAATGTCAACTAGTTGCTATGTGTTACTAGTAAATGATTGTATCTTAGAGAAGCTTCTAGATATGAGAGCATGACCTGCTAATCCACACGCCAAACTATACGCACTGGAAACAAAATACATGGTAGGAGTGAAAAACATGATTATGGTTGAAAAAAAATGGCTGATTGTGTCAGAGTAAGGGTACAATTTATGCCTCCTTAATAATTATTCCCTCCTTAATAATTCACCTCTTTTTTTTACCTAAAAAAAGTCCCCCCACTTCCTACAATAACAAGTATAAATCTTAGAATTTCTGCTTGTCCCTGGGCATTATGGATAGTAGTATACAAACAGCGGCCATCATCTTCACAATGGGAATGAGTAGACTGATATGCGCTCGCTGATGTCCTGCACGCGGACATCAGCGAGCGCATAATACCATTTGCGAAGTGAGCCGAAGGATTCGGAGCTCACTTCGCACAATCGTGAATTTCCCCCTAAGGGTTTGGAGATGTCATGACCATAACTAGTCCATATGGGCACAATCAGTTTGGCCTTTAACCAGTGTTGTTTAACTAGAAGCAGGAAGGCCCTGTTGCCCTTTCCTGGATAAATACCCATACCACCAACTAGTATTATTACTCTTTATTCCCTTGTTTAGTTCATTGAGTCTCTGCATGTGAAATGATCTGCTGACCAAGTAGTAGTGTACTTTGTCTTTCTACTTTACAAGAAGATACAGTTGTTTCTACCCAGTGATATTGGTTTCAGCATCAAAGGCCTCAAGCAAGCAAAACATTAGAGCCCATTTCACTTTAAGCAAAATAAACTATACAGAGAAAATAATTTACTATGGTGTAGCCAGCCATAACAACCAATCAGAGATTGCTTTCATTATTCTAGCTTCTCCTACATCAGGGAGTGATTTTTAGGGGTTACTAGACCTGAGTAAATGATTGCTCATGTTCCTCACATTCCTCTGATAGAGTTTCAGGGGCCCCTGCCATATAGCCCTGCAGAGCGCCTCCTATTGGCTTCCATAGGGCACAGATTCTCAAAGCTGTCTTTAGGATGGCACTGCTTGTTTTGTGGATATCCGCACAGGTTGATCTCTGTAACCTGGTTCAGCTTAGTGAACCTTTGGAATTAACATTCAGACATGTGTGATTTGGGTAACTTGGGATGTTTGCATCATGTTTTCACTGGCTTCCAGGGCAGTCCAGTTTTGACCGCTGGTCGTATTTTTGCAAATGATTCTATACTCTGCAGAATAAGACCCAATGTTTTGTTCATCTTAATGGTCAGTGTCCCTTTAACAACCACATTAACGCCTTTCTCCGAACCCTGCGACATGCCTTGCATTCTAAACCTAACTTTGTTTCCTTTTAAACTGACATCATTTGCATTGTCCATGTTTAGTGACCCCCTTTACCAGTACAGATATGACTGCTTTGATCCCTGCCAATGCTTCTACTAAATATAATCTACATTAAACATTATCGGGGATTTCATTAACAGGCCTTGCCATTATTTACAGAGGTTTGCTCACCCATAGCAACCTATCAGCTGTTAGCATTCACTGGTGTAGATGATAACATAGTTTACTAGACCAAAGTAAAGATTGCCATGTTGATGAAGTCCCTTGAAATGATTCCACACCATCACTTATAACCTTGTGTACTTGCTCTGCCTCCTTCCTCCTCCTGTCATGCTTCCATGTGTCTTTATTCCCCCGGCTTGTGATGTTCTCTAAAGTCTAACCCGTCAGGGCCCATTCGTAGACCTTGTTGCCCGAAGTGCTGTTACGGCTGAGAAGGGCTGCAGATTTCTTGCTTTGCCACTGTTTTTAATGAATATGTTTGGATTCATTTACATTCCTTATGCCTTAATGTGGTCAATCTTGCAGAGCCTCCAGTCACCATCGTGGGCAACACAGGTACTCCCGAGCACCATTTGTTGATGACAGGCGATGATCTGGTATTGGCCTGTGAACTGTCACGGCCAAACTTCAAAGTGCGGTGGCTGCGTGATGGTGAGGAACTCGTATCTGGGGGACGGGTGAAAATCCTGGCACGGGGGGTACATCGGCAAATTACCATACAGAGTATGCGGCCTTCAGATTCTGGCACGTACACCTGTGATGCTGGAAAAGACCAGATGAATGCTGCAGTCCACGTGGAAGGTAACTTAGCAAGTCTAATTGTTATGCTAAAAAGAAGTGTGTTTGTGTTAATTTTCTCTCTATAAAAATAATATCCTGATTATTCTCTGGAAATTTTTTTTTTATCATTGTTGGACTGGAGTGCTGGGGCCCAACAGGAGAAGAGATCAGGGGCCACTAATCAAAAGATTTTCTCTTCCCATCTTCAGCCAGTTAGGGACTAGAGCTACCTTTGTTTAGTCTCTAACCCTCTACTTGTTTTACAATACCCTCTGGAATACACTATGATGTGCAGTCTGAGTGCCTTAATGACCACAAAAGGCCAAAAAGTCACTTATAGCTCTGAATTTTCATATATTCTTGACTTACCCATGTTTGCTTATAGAATAGTCTCTGCGATGTGGCGAATGTGCAACTAATTTGGGCTTCTACGATAGTCACAATCTTACTGCATCACTTTGCATGGTACTTCTACTATTGACCAAGCAGCAGAATGTGTCAGAGGAGCGACTAGGTGTACTGCTCCAAATTCACCCATTTGACTTTGACTCTGAAGTAAAGAATTGGGGGGGGGGGTTGATGGCAGGGCGGAAGTTTAGTGTAAATCAACTATTAATTCAAAAGTGACAATGGCATCTGCAACTAAATGACAATATGACCTAGGGACAGGGGGGGACACAAAAAGGGATGTAATATTCCCTTATATACAGTTAGTGGGACATTGTGAGGTGACTAGGGTCACTGAGTAGTGGAACCTCTTACCACTGCGGAAGTTGGCACAGGTTTATCTGAGGTGCGGAGTCTAAGGAACCTCTGGTCTTCACCTTTAACCCCCGCAAGGGGGTACTGGGCTTTGCAGCGGGAGACTCCCAGGTCGCGGCCCTCAGACTCACCCTCCGCAGGTGGTAGCTGGAACAGGGATAATTGCAGACTTAGAACAGTGGATCAGGCTCAGGAACACAAGTACAGGATACTGGGTAATGGCTGAAACAAACACAGGAACAGGGTTATTGGCTGAATAGACACAGGAACAGGAAAGAAACTAACTTTAATATAATAGATCCAACTAGCAGGGACCTAGTATAGAGTATAGGGATACACAATACTCAGGCACTGGACTGCCTGAAACACCAGCATTTTAAACTCCCTGCCGGCTGCAGGGGAGGGACGACGCTATCACTCAAAAGAGCGACAGCAGCCGCCCGTGCACAGCGCTTCCCAGTGCGGGCGGCAGAAGAGGAGAGAGACGCCGCTGGAGCGGGGAGCGGTTATTTAACATTACCCCCTCCTCTAAGACCCCTCCTCCTGGTTCCTGGTTTGGGCTTATCAGGAAACTTGGCATGGAATTTAGCCACCAAACGAGGAGCTTGAACATCTTGAGCTGGCACTCACAAACGTTCCTCAGGACCATAATTTCCCTCTGGAGATCTTAGAATCCAGGATGTTCTGGACCTCAAAAACTCCAGGAGACTCTGTAGAGACAGTAGGCAAAACAGACACTCTTTTATTAAAGCGATTCAAAACAAGTGGCTTTAAAAGAGAAACATGAAATGCATTAGAAATATGCAGAGACTGAGGTAATTTCAATTTGTAAATTACTGGATTAAGTTTGCATATAATCTGGAAGGGTCCAATAAACCGTGGGGCAAATTTAAGTGAGGGTACCTTCAGCTGAATATTTTTTGTAGACAACCAAACTATCTCCACACTTGATGAACTAGGGACAGGGGGACATAGAAAGGGATGTAATATTCACTTATATACAGTTAG
>WMED01014038.1:0-14180 GCA_019650415.1 Pipa parva | reverse complement strand
GATGTCAGAATACACCTCTGCAAGTTCGCTGGCACAGTCTTTTAGCACACGACCAGGGATTTTGTCAGGTCCAGGAGCTTTGCAAGGGTTGATCTTGCTAAAGACTCTCCTTACCATATCTGTGGATAGTGAGAGCACCTGTTCACCAGGGGGAGGGAAGCATTTGTGAGCCAGGGTGTGATTTGTAGCCTCAAACTGAGCAAAAAACTCATTCAGGGCGTTAAGCAGGGAGGGGGTGCTGTCACAGGTCTGTGAAGAAGGTTTGTAATCTGTAAGGGACTGAATTCCTCACCACAGGTTACGTGTGTCCCCGCTATCAAAAAAACATCGGGCAATCCTTATAGAGTGCTTTCTTTTAGCCTTCCTGATACCGCGGGACAAGTTAGCTCTATCCGTTCTCAGGGCTGAGTGGTCGCCGGATTTAAAAGCAGTATTTCTAGCCTTAAGTAGCTTTAGGACCTCACCTGTCAACTAAGGTTTTTGATTGACACGAATGGTGATGGTTCTGAGGATGGTTACGTCATCAATGCACTTGGTGATATAAGCAGAGACGGTTTCAGAGTATTCTTGAATGTTCGTGGAGTGATTATAAGTGGCAGCCATTTTAAACACATTCCAGTCAGTGGTACTAAATTTGATTAGACCAAATATTATGCAACCAAAAATTGCCTATTTTTATTACTAAAATGGGCTCCATGTATAATCTTACAAACTGAAATAAGAAAACGAGTAATAATACATCAGTGTCCTGGCCTACTGTCCAACACAATGGACTGTAACTAACTGGAACCTCCTTACTCTTTATACATTTTTTGTTTACATTTTTGAAGAATTAGCACTGAATAGAATTGTGATAGTGAAACAATGTTTTTTTTAAATAAATATTTATAAAACTTTCCATAAAATAAAATTATTAGTCTGGGCACAACACTTCTACTTCAACAAGAAAAGTTCTGATCATATTGCTAAAGAAATTTAAAAAAAACTGGATGCTCTCTCCATTGAGATTAATGTGCTACACAAACTGAGCTGTTACTTAAGAACCTAAGGTTTCCAAATACATATTGGCATGAGCAGAGGAAAATATCAGATCATGTTTTCCTGTTATACTTCTATATCAATTTTAGCACAAGTTAAAATAATAATAGGTGTTTTATTTCATAAATGTTTCAATCTGTAGAAGATTACTTTTTGATTTTCTGCAATTTCAATCTATAGAAGATTACTTTTTGATTTTCTGTGATTTCAATCTATAGATTACTTTTTGATTTTCTGCAATTTCAATCTGTAGATTACTTTTTGATTTTCCGAGATTTCAATCAGTAGATTACTTTTTGATTTTCTTCGATTTCAATCTATAGAAGATTACTTTTTGATTCTCTGTGATTTCAATCAGTAGATTACTTTTTGATTTTCTGTGATTTCAATCTATAGATTACTTTTTGATTTTCTGCAATTTCAATCAGTAGATTACTTTTTGATTTTCTGTGATTTCAATCTGTTGAGGATTACTTTTTTATTTTTCTGATTTCAATCTGTAGAAGATTACTTTTTGATTTTTCTGATTTCAATCTGCAGAGGATTACTTTTTGATTTTCTGCCATTTCAATCAGTAGATTACTTTGTGATTTTCTGTGATTTCAATTAGTAGATTACTTTTTGATTTTCTGCGATTTCAATCAGTAGATTACTTTTTGATTTTCTGCTATTTCAATCTGTAGAGGATTACTTTTTGATTTTCTGTCATTTCAATCAGTAGAAGATTACTTTTTGATTTTCTCCAATTTCAATCAGAAGATTACTTTTTGTTTTTTCTGATTGCAATCTGTAGAAGATTACTTTTTGATTTTCTGCGACTTCATTCAGTAGAAGATTACTTTTTGATTTTCTGTGATTTCACTCAGAAGATTACTTTCTGATTTTCTGCGATTTCAACCATTAGAAGATTACTTTTTGATTTTCTGCGATTTCAATCAGATTACGTTTTGATTTTCTGCGATTTCAATCTGTAGAAGATTACTTTCTGACTTTCTGCTTCTTTACATTAATGTTAAATTACACCTCTACTTTCTATCATTCCAGGGTGCAGAATTTCTCAACTAGGAAAATGTGAGGAAGAAATATTATTATGCTATTCAAAATATATTACTTTATATTTACAGGTGTTTGAAAGAAGGGATTATCTATAATATGGAAGGAGCTTCCTTGTATATTTTGTTATTATTGTGAATTTTAACTAAGACCATGGCCATATTGCTCAAAGTATCCGAATTAATGCAATTATTCTTAAATGTGCCCTGAATTAACATCACTGTTTATTGTAACTTACTACCACAGTTGTGTTTCTTTATATAGTATAAAAGATATAATATCATCAATAAAATGACAATGGTTTTTCATACCTTGAAGCACTAATAAAACGTAAGTGAAAATGAGTGCTTATTTGCAAATAATTAACAATATAGTCAGTTCACCAAACATATTCTGATAGCTTTATGATTTAGGCCTCATCACACTGTCATATTGCATTCACAATGAATATCTGCCAGTCAAGCCACCTAGTCAGTTGGAAGAGTCTGTTTACATAAATGATGCCAATAGTGAGGTAAACCTGTGAAAGTTCCTGGTTGAAATTTGGGGTAAAAATTAAAATATGATTCCTTTCAGGTGAATCATGTATTTTTATGGGTAAACCCTACTACATTTCAGGTAAGCATTTGTTACTTTTGTTACCTTGTATAACAAAATTCAAAACAGCACTGAAAAAAACTAAAACTAACTGTCACAGTTGCAGAATTAAATGTTTAATCACCTACACATCCTTCATAAATCTCTATGTAATCACACTGAAATTGTAAGCCATTTAGTGAAAAAAATACAACTTTAATGAGGTGGCAAATAGGACATATACTCCAAGTCAATAATAAGGATAAAAACGTCATCTGACATAAATACAAGTATGTCACCGATAACTGTATAATTGTGTTCTTGTTTTTGGTATTTTTCTATTTGATTGTAAATTCAGTTATTTATCATCCTTGGACTAAATGGCTCAAAAGACTATATGAGCCAATCAGAAATGAAAACATTAATATATCAATCTTATTCATAGAAATACTTTCTGTGTATTTGACACCAAAATACATTTTATTTTATACAGTATTATCAAATAAATGTATTTCACATTTATAATTTAAATATTCTTTATTTCTTGAACTTTCAAAAATGTTTACATCATATAGGGATAGAAATGGAATGATCTAATCCAACCATTTAAAGCAAATAAGCTACAGTATTCATTAGCGGTTTGATGGGCATCCCTGAACCACACATTCCTTCTTATATATTCATAAAATAAATCGAGAACATGTGATATAATTTAATGTATTAGCTTGTTCATCAGTAATATTTTAGATCCAGGAAATAAGGATTAGAAAAGGAATTCCAGGTTTTAGGGTTATTTGAGATGTCCCTATGTGGTGGGATGGAAGGCCTGGCAAAGGGTTTACAGAGTGACGCATTTCATATGTGGGGTTCCCAGTATGATCAGGTCAGAATGTGCAGAAAGAGGGTATTCTTTAATATTAGTCATTTAATATTATAGCAGAAATACAGTTAAGCAAAGATATCCATTTTATTTGTACACTAATGAATACATTATAAACTACACATAGTCACTACAACAATAGCAAATATCAGAAAGAGCTAGAGATAGAAATGATGTTACTGAAATCTAGAATTTGCTTTAAAAAGTAGCAAAATGCATCAAAAAGGAAAGGATTGTTTTATATGTTTAATATATTTTTATTTTTTTTTAAATTGTTTAAACAAAATTTTGGTAAAAAAAAATGAATGGGGAAAATAGATGTAGTCATTCCTTGGTAAATATGACCCATATTTGTAAGAAAGTCATCCATTTCTCTTTGTTCTGAGTAGGTCTTACAGTTCACTGATAAATTCATACATACCACAGACTGTTGCTATGCAGTAACACATGCTTCAAACTACTTTAAACAGTTCCCTCAATGTCAAAGCCAAATGAAAATGTATTATAGAGTTTCCAATGGAAACCAGTACATCTGTTTGTGCACATATATTTTAGAAATCAAATTTTCTATTGTTTTACATTTAAGGTGAAAATACATGTGGGGGAAAATGAAAGAGTCATCACGAGAAAAGAAAACCCAATCTGTGGAATTTAAAAACAGTATAATAAAGTCTAGCAAGACTTACGTTCCCTAGGGAGTTTGTATGGAAAAAGAAGCTCTCTAATACTCATTGGAAAAGCTGGGACATAGGGCATAAATGGAGCTAATTGTTTGAGGAAAATGATGTCATACATTATGTTCCCAGTAAACTTCATTCACTTGGAAATAAGCTTTGCCTCTGTGAAAGCACAGACATGCAAATACTATTGAAAACGAAATCCTTTTCCACCTACCTCATAACCTTAACCCCTTGTGAGCCTACTCTATTTTACATGTTTTATCCTGTGTATAAAATTCCTGCAATACTATATATTTATCAGTTTAAATGACAGAACTAATACAGCATCTATTAGTTTCACATGATTGGCTATTGATCTGCATAAAATAAGTTGTAGGTAAAATTAAGGAGCTAAACAAATGTTTCATTTTTTTTTACCAGTGTTGATGGGCCAAGACACAGAGGAATCACCCAGTGGGCACATGCCCCAGAAGACCCTCCAAAAGTTTCAAACTGCAACATCATTGCATATTCTTGGAGCTGGGGTAAATCAAGTGAGGGGATAACAACAAAAAAGAAAGAGAATATGAAGAAACTCACAGGGAATGAAGGAGAAATTAAAAGGTAAGAACGTCTTGTAATTAGTGGCCCAGCTGATCTCTTGTTTACTGGTGGGCCCCAACACTGTTTACAGTCAATTTAGTAAGGTGTGAAAGTAACGTTCACTTTGTTAAAATGGATTATATGGAAAGGCAGTCACGAATTTACTATGGAAAACTGTCACAGTCACAACTTTAAAAATTGTCACGGTCGTGAATTTACAATGTAAGTATGTATGTATAATTTTATTTATAAAGCGCCACAAATTTACGCAGCGCTGTACAATTCAGCGATACAAGTACAATACAAACAAGAGAAAAGTGCATTAAACAATACAAGTAAAATATAACAAGGGTACATCAAATTAAGTGCTAGGTTGTGATTGACACAAGACACAATGGGGAATTTGTCGTGGTCGCGGATTTGCTATGGAATCTGCTGTTTGAGAATTCGACAGTCGAATTCGCACCTTAGTGAACAACCCTCTAAATCAGATGAGAGTCTGTCTTTTTTATAAATATGGGCAATATGAAAGCATGTGCGGATACTGTAGAAATGTATATATATGATCCAATTTTGAGGGCCCAGTGGAGTAATGCACCATAACCCAAGAAGCTGACTGATAATTGGATCTTTATTTATCTCTAATAAATGGAAACAGACCAAAATGTGCATCTAATTTTAAAGTAGCTAGTCAAGTAAGCAGGTTAAAATGTGAAAATATTTGCCCTTTTATGAACAGGCCCCATGAACTATAAAGCCAGTGTAGTTAGAACCAACTTAAAATGCAAGTATATTTCTCAGTTCTATAAATTATATATGCAGTACTCATGACAGTGATTACACATAGGGAAATTCAGGAACATTTATTACCAGTACCTATTTTCTGCTCTCAGTAACAGCACAAACAAATCCAATTTTATAGTAATATCATAATGCCATGAAATCTGTATCAATGACAGTTTTGACTGACTGATTCTTGAGAATAAGTCTGAATGGAGTTTAGATGATTAGATTAGATGAGTTTATTGTCACTGAATAGTACATGTATACATACTAATTACTGACAAGGTTCATCATCAAACACGACTGTGGGTATTTGTGAACATACCTGATTTATGTATAAATGGTAATAAATTATACATGTATAAATGGTAATAAATAATCAAATTTGTATTATATTCATATACGTTGTTCTTTTTTGCATGCATGTCATGTAAAAGAACCACAAATGAAGTTTAACAGGTTGGTGGAGAGAATAAGCATAATATAAAATGTTTGGAAGATCATTTATACCATGGCAGATAACCAGGTACCTTATATATAACAAGCTATAGGGTTTCCTCATATAATTCTTTCTCTATTTACAGATTATTGATCATGTAAACTGTGCATGTATTTGTATAGCAGTCTGCTGTCCAATAGAATCAGAAGTATCTAACTGTAATTAGCATATTTTCATCAGCACGTCTGTCATTTTATTTCAATGAGAAATGCAGGGCAGGATAAAGAAATGGTTCTACTCCAATTTTGGGGATGGGTTGGTCTTTCTGAGTTCTCCCAGCCACTGAAATGCCAGCCTGTAGCACTAAAGATTTCAGCACAGCCACACTGTATATTTTGACATTTAATCAGCTGCCATACAAATAATTTCAGATTCAGAGTGTCTGTATTAATCTGCAACCTTGGCAAAACAGGGACAGCACAATCGAGACCCAACAGCTCCAGGTAGTAACAGTGACTTCAAAATGTCTGGTTTTAAAACAGGCTGCGATACCAAAAGACTTTTTTTTCTTTAATAACAGATGATTATTTTCTCTGCAGCAATCGGCTACTAGGTTTTCTCTGCAGCCTTTGCCGCAGTGTGAGTGTATGTGTGTCCTGGCCCCTCCCAAGCCAACAATATAACACTGTGATGAATGATTATGTACAACTACACTACAATCCATCCAATGTCAATTTTCTTTCTTAGACTGGCCATTGGTCATTTTATTAGAATTACTGACATAGCAGCCAGCTTCTCACTTCTACCCTCCCCCAACACTTAATTAAAAAGACTTTTGTTGGAGGATTCTATATGAATCAGATACTGACAAGCATAGATGTGATCTGGTAGGGGATTCTTAATTGTCTCCTTGCATTCTGAAATTTACAGACAGACAAATGGGAAAAATATATCATGATTTACAATCTGATAGCAATTGCTCTATAAATGTCTAACAGCAGATACTGCTTTAAAAAATTATATATATATATATATATATATATATATATATATATATATATATATAAAAATGAGCATTGAAATTCCTGGTGATACCTTTTTTTAATTGGACTAATAGTTAGTTTAGATAGACAAGCTTTCAAGAGGTCTGTCCTCCCTTTCTCAAGTAATACCTCTTGAAAGCTTGTCTAAACTGACTATTATTCCAATAAAAAAAGGTATCACCTGGTATCGCAATATTCATTTTTTTAATCTGTGGACTAGCAAAACCACTTTAGCCTACCTTATATATACATATTTATCTCTATCTATCTATCTATCTATCTATCTATCTATCTATCTATCTATCTATCTAATCTACACACACAAACATACATCATGGATGCCAAATCTAGTTCCTTAGAGTTGTTGATAAACTACAACTCCCAGCATCCCTGAGTAGTGACAAACATGAAGTCCTCCTGCTGTAATAAAACAAATTCTACTTGTTTCCATTCAATTTTATATCAAACAAGAAAACTGCTCTTTACATTATGGTGGTGTGAAAATATCATTATATATTATGGTTTATAGAACAACTTGGTGTGACTGAATATATAAACATGCATAACTCTGGACATTTCAATAATTAGAGTAATAGAAACAGCAATAGCTGGAACAAACAGAACAGAAGCATCCCTTGACTGTATTAGTCCCTACCACAACTGCTATACAACTTATTCATGTATCAGTCACACTTTCTGAAAAGTAATGTCATTATGTTTCCCTTCTTCAACTTCAGACTGCCCTCTATTCCCAGTCATCTTCATAAATCTGCTTCTCTTTAGAAATCTAACATTTTTTTCTTGGTTTATTAGATGATTTCCTCTACTATTTCTCTCTTTTAAGCCATTCATATTTTTGGCCAATAATTAGTACCAGATATGTTTTAGAAATGTTTACAAAACTCCAGAGAAACTGTCTTAAAGAAGCAGACAAACTGATCATCGATAACAGGAAATAACAAAATGACAATGATCTCTCAATCAACTATGTCAAATTTAGGCCAGACAGTTTTACATTTGCCAGAATCTGGCTCATGTAAAATTGATACTGTTCATTTGTACAGTCACATTTTTGCCAGCTCTTGGCTCAAAAGAAAGCTTCTGGCTGCTGTGAATGATTCCAACCAATCTTAACAAGCGGTTGCCTAACAACTTAGGCAGTTGTAAATAATACCAGCTACAGCGATTTGTAGGAAGGCACAGGACAGAAAGGTTTACCTTGTCAATTGAATAAAATTATTGCAGTAACAAGTGGCAAGTAACAAAGCTGGTTCTTTTACTTCAGCCCTAAAGTCATGGAATAAAGGATCTTTACAGTCCTGTGCTTTGGTGTGCTCATTGCCGCTAATGAATGTTTGAACAAGTTACAAAGCTGGTACATAATAATGAACATATTTGTTAGAAGCTTAGCTGTGGGTTGTGGGTATGTGTGTGAGTGTATTCTAATGTATTAAGTATGTATTATGTATTATTAAAAATAATGCTTTGAAAAACAAGCAACAGTTTAAACTATGGTATTTGTCAGATGAAACTGCTTATCTGAGCAGGACTCCATTCTATTTCACTGTACATTAATATTTTCACTTTAAGAAGGAACGTTTTTATGCAGTTTTGTAGTCAAGCAGGATATATATATATCTTGTAAGGATATTAACAATATATTATATTCACAAATATTATTAAGTGCTCTTGGAAGTTTAGTAATTGAGTACCCAGGGACATATTGCAAGAAAAATCCCTGGAGAGCAGCATTCAGCAATAGGGTATGAATAATAATGTTTTCAAGAAAAATATGTTAAGAAGCTGAAAGCTTTATATAAAGTTACAAGGACACTGAGTTCAAATTCTAAAAACATTTAACTTGTTTAGAATGAAAATAAGCTGCACAATATGTCTAAAAAGGACTTGGGTACCTAGAGGAAACAGTCGCCATGGAGATAAAATATTTCAGGGAAATGCTGATTCCTTTCATAGCATGGTAGTAAGGTAGATTATGTAGAGGCCTTTCTCAGAATCTTTGACACAGAAGATTCTAGACCTGGAATGTCAAAATCATGGCCTATATCAGTTAGAAGGCCGCACGCATAAGGGCCCTATTCTATACAATCCTGTTTTATATACAAGATTTAAAAAAATACAAGAAAATGCACAGCACGGTCTCCATGGCCCATGAGTAAAAAGAGAGAAGGAGGGAGCAACAATTCTAAAAAAATATATTTTGTGAGAAAGAAAATGCACAGCAGTCTCCATGGCCCATCAGTAAAAAAAGAGCAACAATTCTAAAAAAAAAATACATTTTGTGCTCTTGTTAACCTTTTATCCTTCTGTCACTATGCCCTCTATGTAGCAACCCCATCAATATTTATGGTTAGTTACTGATATGAAGGCTAAGTGTTCGAAGGATGCTTGACTGGATACCCAGTTATAGACTCCTAGAATCCAGAGTGAAAATAAAGAAAGCAGAGAAGGGATTATGAGACTAGTGTTAGTAAAATCATTAATGTACATATTTCTGCCATTTAAGGTTGGCTTCTTCAGAATTTCCATCTCAGATTCCAGATGGATGGAACCACCCAGACATAACATTCACATGAGCAAGAGAGAGCTTCAATTAATCTGTTTTTAGCATAAGGCTTCTTAAATGCAGACGGCAGCTAATCCCAGCTTTAGAGATGAACTTACACTTTTTTTTTCTTCTTTTTATGACAATTTTCAACCATGAATCATTTGCATAAATGCCATTTCTAAATCTTTCACTAGTATTCACCTTGGAAAAAAGACCACAATGTGTTTTGAAATATTACAAAGAACCATCTGAAAACATACCATTCTCTTTCCTTGGTGTCCAAAGAAATGTTAGCCACTGCTAGATGTGCCAGTAGTGCAGAATATTACAGAAAGAGGCTTGAGTTCTTAATAGTGAGTAAAAATAAAAAAAAACCCACAACAGTGAAAAGAGACAGAGAGATGCAGTGATACAAGCATATAGAAGAGCCAGCAGAGAGCAGCTGCTGTGTGAAAGCAAATCAGGGAGGAGCAGCCCAGCCTCTCTCTGACACCCACTCCACAATGCACCAGGCAGACTTAACTCTCACTCTGCCTGCCTTAGTGGCCTGCCTTTCCTGTCCCAGTAATGTTAAGGCAACAAGGTCTGATAAACACTGGAAATAATATTCAAAAAGACCAATTTCTATCCTAGGTTTCTATCCAGTTTTGATTCATCTTGTATAAAATCAGTAAAACTCTGTAAGCAAGAAACAAATGTTCCTTTCTCAAGATTTAGAGAAGTGTCTTTAATATTTATGAATGAATTAACTTTTAGCATGAACTTCCATGGATAACTTTGAGAAGTGTATTCCCAAATCAATAGGATCTATATAGCACAAACACTACGATAATTTAGTTCAATATTTCTCTGCAATTGTTAAGTAACCATGAAATATAATACTTTCTCTACATCTGCCTAAAATGGCAAATAATGCATTCTGTATTTCTAGGATGTGTCAAACAAATTACTTTGTGCATTTTTTAACATATTTATTTCTGCAATAATAGGAACAATTATTTATTGAGGTCTAATCCATTGCAACCAATCAACACTTAGCACTGATATAGAGGAGCAAAATTAATGAATGACAACCTCTGATTGGTTGCTATGAGTTACCCAACATCAGTTGATGGTGATAACATTCCCCTGATTGTGTGACAGAACTGAAAAGGTATCTACACCATAACAGTTATATCTACCGTCTATAATTTTCAGTTGTTCTGTGTTTTTAATTTTTTAATAATTGACTTTGTTTTTCTTCATCATTTTGGTTTCTTTTGTTTCATCTTTTTGATTACTGAAGTTCACTGACCCTCAGCATTCAGAAAAGAAATGAATCTGGGGCTTGATATTTTTTTATGAAGAAATCTTTATCAATACGTTTTGCTCTGTAGTATTGCTCTTCCAGTCTGTAATTTACTAAGTGGCTGGTTAACATGTTAATGAACCATTGAATCCAGATGCAGTTTTTAATGTAAACAAGATAAAAAAAAAAAGGAAAGCAAATAAAGTCTGGAGCAGAATAAAATATTATTATTTCATTATTCAAAAAACTGCAAAATAATCAAAATCAAAACCAATAACAAGCTGCCTTAGAATATCTACATGTCTGTTACCCCTACAAAATACAAAAACGAATTCCAAGGTAGACAAGCCCTTTAAATGTCATTTTAAATAATTCTATGTAGCAGCTCTCTAAGATCAATTCATTTTTTTAATTTTTGGTTGATTCTGCATTATTTAATTTTTTTGTAATTTATATTGACATCAAATAAACAAAATCGTTGCTATTCATGTTCAACTTAAAATGGGGAATTGGCCTGTAGATAGGTGAATTTGCTGCAAACAGGCGCTTCGACCATTTTGAAGATTCTGTGAATATTATTTCATGTGGTGTGGTGCAGTTTTACCACATCACAGCAGACAAAAAACATTAAGTATTACTCTGTATATAATCACTGGTAATCGCTGCAAATTTATGGGCAATTAGGTTATTTACCATGTGTTAAAGTGACAGTTGTCAAGTCATAAATTCAGTGTCACACTGGCTGTTTTGTAGCTTACCTGGAAGAATAGTATCTGTTGTTTCCTGTAAAATAATCTAGAAGTTTTGTTTTGCACCATAGACAATGCAGCATAGCTACAAAACAGCAAGTGTGACTGGCCTAAGGCTGTTAAAATGTGGATTTGACTTTGATAAACAGAGGTGGCAAATTGTGATGCTAAAGATAGGGTTCTTTTTATTATTTACATTTTACTAAAAAGGCTGTAGAAATGTGGCAACCAAATACCAGCATGAGCAAGGAATTGTCTGCCACTGAAATGAACATAAAAACAACTGTTATAATTCATGTTACTATTCTACAGTGACAAAGCCATTCACCAAATGTCATTGACAAAATGTTGACATTGTTCTTTCTTATGATAATTCATGCATATTGTCAGTTTGTAGTTGTTAATCTAGAAAAATATATGGTATAATATCAATGGTGATATACAGTAGTTAACATAGTAACATACAAGTCTGAAAACAGTCCATCCAGTTCAGCCTATTTTCCTGCAATGTTGATCCAGAGGAAGGTGAAGAACCCATGAGGCAAGAGCCAGTTATCTTCATATTAGGGAAATAATTCCTTTCTGACTCTAAACATGGCAATCACAGTATTTACCTGGATCAAGATCCCACCTCCAGTTTTCTAGTACCCATAACTTCTCATTTTCCTATGTGAACACAGTGGAAAAAAACAATAAGAAAAAGAATCCTGGTTCCATACAGCTGCTCTAGTTTTGACAGTCACTGCTTTAACCCTTTCGAAGCCAGCCATTGTAGATACTACGGCGTTGCCTCTCCATCCGTTGGGTGCTAACTCTGTAGTATCTACTCACTGGCGTTTAGAGGCTGTAGCACTTCACTGGCCGGCACAACGGCCAGTGAAGCGCTAAATCCGGTTAGGAGGGGGTCTGGAAGTGTGCCCTAGGGCACATGACGCTGGCTCATGTGACCCGATCGGTCACATGAGCCAATGGGAGACCGGAGCGCTTGGCATCAGCGCTCCGGCTCCATTTTCCTATTTGGCTGCCAGTAATTGAAGCTTACTGGCAGCCACAGCACGCTGCTGCCGATCTCTGCAGAAAAGAAAGTAAGGAAATTTATTTTATGTGTTCCCCTGGTCCCCTGGTATGCCTAGATAGCTGAAGGTGTGTACTTTTAGAAGATATATACTTTGTAGGGGATATTCATGAGGTAAATGGTAGTTTATCCTGAAAAACTGCAAGGTGGGCACTTGGGCTGCAGCACTCTGATTTTCAGCTGAAACTACCTTTGCGCGCTTGCTTCTCTTTAGAGTGTTTGGTAACTGTATGTTTGCGTGCAGCTACTATATTGCATATCGTTGTGTTTAGGATAACTTTCTCTTTCAGATTTAGCATGGTTTGTGGGGATTTTCCTTCAGTTATTTAAAAGAAATTCAGTGTTGAAACTGCATTTTTATAATTTTTTTAGTAAACTATAATAAAACTGAAATAAAATAGTAAGTTTCATGGGGGCTTTCGTCCACAAATCTGCGTCCACAGCAACATGCTTGGTACGCCTAGATAGCTGATGGTTTGTACTTTTAAGGGATATATACTTTGTGGTAAATGGTAGTTTAAACTGAAAAAGTGCAAGGTATGCATAATTGGTTGATTTTTTTTCTAAAATATTGTAATGCACTCATTTCAATTAGGAGTGTCTCCTGGGCGTCTTTTGATACATGTGTGGTATCGTTGTAATCAGGATGAATGGGGCTTTTAAAAACAGTATAGTTTTACCAAGAAACCATACTTTTTCTGATAAAAATAGTGACAATTTTAAGTGAAAATAGTGATTTTTTAATTTTTTTTTACATATTTCATCCAAAATAATAAGGAAGCAAAAAAAATAATGACAAGTGAGACATTGCATGTTAAAGGCCAAAGTGTGCTGAAAAAAAACAATATATAATTTCCCTGAAAAATCTTTGGTAAAACACATACAGTGCAAAATGCTTAAAAATAGGCTGGCAGTTAAAGGGTTAAATGCATCTTCCCATATTCATTTATATAAATATAAATTAAAGTATAAAAACAGTGCACTAAATAAATGGGGTTACACCATAGTAATCCAAAACGCGAAATCAAGGATAACGAGTGAGTAGCATTCCATCTGTTTTTATATGGTATCAAAGTGATCTGCACTATCTACCTCTTTCTCTTTTACCCAGAGGAAGCGCAGCACTTCCCTAACCTGTTTAAGCACTAAATAAATGGTACAGTAGTTACACTATATATTGGTTTGCGCTGCTTTTCTTCATTTTCCCTCCACAATAAAGTCATTATTTTTTAAGGAGCCAAATGCTTTATGGATTAATCTTTTTATTATTTATGTAATTAAAGAACATTTTTGGGTTTGCTTTACTCTCTTGGGCAATGAGTCTTTCTGTTTCCAACTTAGCTGCTTTAGGGGGGAATTCACCATTGACCGAAGTAGTGCGAACAGTTTGGGCGACTGCGCCAGTCGCATCGCCGAGGTTCGCCTGAC
>WMED01014035.1:533-14180 GCA_019650415.1 Pipa parva | reverse complement strand
GTACGTGATGACGTTCGGCCGAAACATCATCGCGCCGCGCGGTGACATCAGAGGGGGGTCGTGGTCTCAACAAGGTTGAGAACCGCTGCTCTAGGCCATTATTGGAACAAGACACACAAGAAAATCTTGATTAAAAACAATTAAAACAATGTCTCAACTGAGACTGCAAATACATAAGGTGGGAAACTACAAATAATTTGGATAAAGATGTATATAGATATCCAAAGATATGAGTGCCAAATGCAGATTTAAATCAAGTAAATGTACAAAATATCTAATACATATACATATATATACACATACACACAATCCTGAACCCTCATGGATAAAATAACATTAATGAGAGACATAGAGAATCCAGACAGTCCAATCCGCACATCTCCATGTTGTTTCGAATGACATTTTACCCATGAGCTGCACCTGTCTTAATCAGCATTTAATCAGTTAGTGCTCGCGGCCCTCCCTTCCCCCCCCCTTGTGGCTATACATCACCAATCTAATCCAAGGACAGTATAGTCTCACATATCAATCATTGATCAACTTCCAACTTATATCCCATCCCTTATTTTGAAAAGTAGTTATTAAGTGTGATATCTTCACTTATGTATTCATGTAAGGTATTGACTGTGATCTATGCATTGCTTCATATGGCAAGATGTTTGAATCTACATGATAAGTGTAATTGCAAATAGAAAATGTAGGGACATTTTAAGGTCTATATTCATGTGATTTAGTAGACCGGTTTGCGCTACAAAGCTTTAAGCAAAACAAACAAACAAAAAAAAAAAATCATAAAATCAAATTGTCATAGAAAAACATTTGGATCTACAGGTTCAGCCCCAACAGTAAAACAACATCTTGGACTGAGCAGTATATTAAATGTCAATGAAGAATTCTACAGATCTCAATTCACACTAGATACCTTAAATTTTTGTAGAGCATCTTGATGTGTCAACCCATACATCGATTCTCCATTGAGTTCTAGAATTTCATCTCCTGTAATAAAATACTTTTTAAAATGAATTTTTATGAATCACATGCCAATTAAATGCATTGATGCCACAAAGTGTTAGGCATTGGATCCATTACTGCAGGCTCTCTCATTCTTTGGTATACTGTTGTAGACCAAAAATTATTAATAAACTATGGCTATGATGATCTTAATTTCAATTACAGCAACATTAGCTCACCACCAATATTAACCAAAAATGAAGGGACTCACAGAATCTTGTATGTTGTAAAAATTAAAAATACTTACATTTTAAAATGTTTGTAATTAATGTGTATGTTTCTGTATGAACACAAATTTTTTCATACGACAAAGCAGTCTGGAAAAGTCAAGAAAAAGTTAGCTCAATTGTAAGGAATTTAGTTTCATTGACATGGCTGCAATATGAAAACTATTGGGCTGCATAGGCAAGCCACAAAATAACTCTTCTTGCTGTACTTTACTACCAGGTACAAGCAGGAGATTACTGTGTGAGTGTAATAGGAGTCCCTGGTGTTTCATATCTTTTTGTAAGTTGGTGGCTCACAGGAGCAGCTAGTTTGGGGCAGCAAGAAATAAAATGTGCCTAGGAGCTTTAATTGCTTCCAGTGCCAAATGTGGTTATATAAATTAGTTGAGTTTTGAAGACACGGGCAGTTGTAGGAAGATAGAAACTACTAGAATATAATTACTAACGTAAAGAATTTGATTTGTTGCTGGTCAAAACAGGTAGGTGACAATCTATTGTGCTAGAACTGAGGTACTGGTGTAATCCATGTAACAAGTCAATACATTTCAGCTTCCATTTAATTTTTCTCAAGTGACTCATAAGTTGTCTACCATGCTCCAGGAGGTATTTTTACCTTAGATAAGCTCCTTTAGCATGCACATTACCTTATATTTGCTACCAGAATACCAACAGCTCACCAGAGGCATAATGTTTAGCTTCTGGTGCCCCAAGAAACTGGTAATAGTTGTGTAAGTCACTGCTGGAACAGAGAACAAGACATGCGTAGTAAACAGTTACCTTCTTGTAACCTCCCATCAGCAGCTGCAGCTCCATCAGGGAAAATAGTCTTCACATAGATTCCAACTGGTCCATAAATGCTGTCCTTTCCGCCAACAATGCTGAATCCCAAACCCTAACAGGGAAACAATGTCAATATGCTGTTAGCACAGGAGTGTCATTTTGCCTAGACAACAGCTACGCTGGTTTCAGAATTCTGCAGAATCCACTCATGTTGCTTTTGTTCTTGTATATATGAATAAGTCATTTATAAACAGTGTGGAATGATTTCATTTCTAACTAAGTTTTTATATTTTATTTTGTTGTCTATCCAAACACCCTATTTAATCCAGGGAGAATGGCCCACATATAAAATTGGATGCTATGCAGAACATGAAACCATACAAATTTGACAGACATCGGATATTATAAGATTTCTATTAAAACCATGAAGATAATATTAGAAACAGATTTGAAACAATGGAGGAGAAGTGCTAAGAAGTGATAGCACCAGGATATGGACTTGTGTTAATGGTCTTAACATTTTTATAGCATATGAAACACAAGACGCAGATGATTATCTTGCTGATGTTTAGCAGATGCCAAATTCACATACTGCTGAACAATGCTGATCTATGGCTGTTACTGTTATCTGCCCTGCTCATAAAGAAACTCGCAGATCTCCAGATGTCAAAGAGACAAAAAACTGCCATCAGTCTGCAAGCTATTCCAATACTCAGTCATATCCCAGCAATTTCACAGTCAAACAGTGACTAGTAATTTTAGCATCAACATAACCTTGATGTGTTAGTTTTCAAAAATTACCTCCAGTATGGACTCATGTTAAAATGTGCACGCTAACTAAATGGCTGAAGCCTGAATATAACAACAAAAATATACTGTAACTGAATAATGGAATAAAACATGCATTAAAACTGTTAACCAAAGTAATGTAAAATATATTAAGGAACATGCAAAACATAGGTTTTTATGCCCCGCAACCAAACATCTAATCCAAGCTCCCAACTGTTGTGTTACTTTATATAAAACAGCAATAGAGGTATGTTTTTAGGATCTCCTCCTGTATGTTGTAGCTTCTAGTTTCTTTGCTGACATCAGAGCTAGATATCTAGACCCAGTTTTGCTGTCTCTGGATTAAGTGCAAGTTTCTACCACGTGGGAGGGGAAGTCTGACTGATATGTAAATGTTTGACAAGATGAAACACATGGTGGGCCAGGAGCTTTAGATAACGTAAGCAGAATGATATTTTATTTATTATGGACACAGTCCATAATAGCTTGCTTAGCTTGCTTTCTGTATGCCAAGAACTTACAGAGGCAGTTCTGGTATTTCACCGCTCAGCTCTTTCAGGGGACTTCTGCACTGATTTAGGCTAATAACACATTTACTTTCAAACAATGGTTAATAGAGAAAGGCTTGTGAAGAAGTGTCAACAGGGAAATTATTGAATTCATTAGTTACTACAGTAGATAGTATATATACTAATTTTATGCTGTGTTACCTGAAAGTGATACTCATTATTCATCCCCATTTAGGGAACATATCACAGACTATAACAAGCCTGTGTCTACATCCACCCCAGAATTCTTCACAGGAATTCTCCCAGTGATCATGCAGTATATATTCATATTTCATAAACTGGCATCACTCTCAGGGACTTGTGGTACAAAAATTCAAAAATGTATTTTATCATAATAATATTCTAAGCATGGTTCAAAGAGAACCATTATCAGGAATAACACCAATTTACCTATGTGTGGCATGAATCCTCTACTTTCAGGGCACTCTTATAACCAACCACATAATCATAATTAACACTAGCCTACGACCACATATAAAAACCAGAAAAGAAAAAAAAAAAATCAATCATCATAACAAAGAATCAAAAATACAATTTAAAATCTTATCTGTATAATGCATTACTACCCTACAAAAAACATCAAACCCTATGCGCATGCTCAAACCACCAAACATATTAGTCTCCCAGCTTCACTGTAGCTGAATACCTTAAATTAAATTACCAAAACAACCATCAGCAGACAAAACTCCCCTCATATATCAACACTTTAAAACCAAATCACCAATTCCAGGGATGAAATATATTAACTGCACAGTTGGCCCAACGTTTCAGATAGTCCTGTCAATGATTTGTACATCCCCAGTACTCAAATGTTTAACTCACAACATGCATATTAAGAAGTGAAATAGATTACATAAGAGCCAGACATACATGCAATAATGGTGCAACTTGCCCAGTCCATCAGCCAGCCCTGTTCACCATTTGCACATACTGTATTTATATCTGATATTGGCTACCTGCAGACAGTGAACAAGGCTGGCTGAAATTAGGAGATAAATTCTGTACATAAGGAAATTATATATATATATATATATATATATATATATATATATAATGTCCATAGTCTTAAACAATCAAAATACTTATTTTACTTTTCTTAATTCTTATCAAAAATATTCAATTCATGTTTTGGTACCCCCACTAGGACCTTGATTTTAAATTTAAAAAAAAACAGTAGAAGAGTGAAATATATGTATTTTTATGAAAGTATACATCTTTAGAGTACCTTAGTAGATTAAGAAAAGATCATTCAATTATTTGTGAGCTATTCTGATTCTCTTTTTGAACTGCCAAATGTTCTAAGCAATAACAGAGAGGTTTCATACAAATTCACATCTACTGTAGCTCTATGGACAACAATGGTGTTTTTAATCATTAACAATGTAAATATGTTTACCTTGCCTTGTCCTTTCATTAAAATGACATTGGAGATCATAGAAGCTTGGGAAGGGCTTTTCATGTTCGTTAGGTGCGCTGAACTCAGAGATCTTGATGGTCGGGAAACACCCTGTAAAGGCAATGGTGGTTGAATTTTATAACAAACCAGTCAAGATTTGTAGCATAAGGATCTGTGCATTGTATATGCAGGTTACCTTCTCTGCTAAATAAATAGAAAAATAACATTACAATACCATTTAAAAAAAAAAAAAAAAGGATGTCCCTTTTAAATTATGAGTAATTTACCTATTTAGAAAATGATAATAAAAAAATGTTTTTCTTGTTTGCTGCTGCTGTAAGCCATTTATGAAAGTGAAACTACTGGCAGAGTGTAGCAATTACAGGCAGTGTGAAGCGGATAAGCAGTAGCTTCCTGCCAGAACTTCTACAGTGATGTCACAGGTCAGGATTAGCATGCTTAATGTATTCAAAATGGCTGCTGTCGGTGTGCAGAGCTGTGCAAATTTCAATGAGACAGTACAGAGACTACAGAGTGATTTTGGATTTTTTAATATCACTATTTATGAGAACAAATAAAGTATCATATAATACTAAAGTACTCATCTTTCTTGCTATTTAGAAGGCAAATAGGTGTACTACCAAATACACTCATGTATAAGTCGAGGACAGTTTTTGGGCCAACAATTATGAAATTTGCTATGACCCCTGGATAAGTCAAGAGTAAAACTTGGGGGTTTTGTAACATAACATATTAAAGAATTGTTGTAAAAATACAAGATAGCAATAAGATTTTAATTTATTTCTGTCATTTACAGTTTAGTGTGTGTTCTCCTTTAAGAGGCAGTCCCTGACTGCATGTGCTTCTGTGTGCTCCGGTCTGGCCCCACTCTGTGAGAGTCTGCAATGGGTGGATGCTGTTAACAGGCTTGCCCAACTAACTCCCGGTGAGTTTAGTGAGTGAGTGAGTGTGTGTGAGTGTGTGTGAGTGTGTTGTAATTACTTACAGATTTGGGTCAATGCCTCTCCTGCTGTGCTGTGTGTTTGTGTCTCAGCTCCAAGCAGTTCCCTCTAGCCTGCTGTTGATCGTTTTTTTTTTTTTGCTCTCAAAACTAACCTGACTCGTGTGTAAGTCGACTGTACTATTTTAATTGACTTTTTTATCTAAAATTTCTCAACTTATACACGAGTATATACGGTACTTTAGTTTATAATGAATTCCCTATCCAGATCATACTGTTTAGAGCAAATTGCAATTCAGACTTTAGCCAATAACCCACACAGACTCTGGGAAACACTAGCTATGGCAACACATTACATTCTTATTGTAATTAATACCTAGCTCCACTAGATGGAGCTATTAACATATTCTTAGCATAACATCACTTTAGCAGACACACATTGCCAAAGTGCTCTAAATACATAAAAAGTACAAGAAAATGGAATCCTACCATTTCTACCATTTCCATTTTCTTACACTTATATTTTCTTATCTCAAAGTGTCATCATTCAGTCTGTTAGTGCTGGTTGTTGTTCTTAGACAGTTACAGAGTTTATAAGGCCAGAAAAACACAAATCCATCTAGTTCAGCCTATTATCCTGCATTGCTGATCCAGATTAAATTAAAAAACCCCATGAGGAAAAAGTCAGTTATCCTCATTTTAGGCAAAACATTTGTTTCCAGAGTCCAAATATGACAATCAGAATATTTTTGCTAAACCAAGAACCCACCTCCAGTATTCTAGTACCTATAACTTTTAATGTACACTCAAGAAAAACATCCTTTTAAACTCATTTAATGAATTTACCATGACAACCTCTTCAGGCGGAGAGTTCTATTGTCACTGCTTTCACAGTAAACAACTTCTATGTTGAAGCAGAATCCTTCTTGATGTAGAGTATACATTGTTATAATTACAGCCCTTGGTATGAAAAGATTATGGGAGAAATTTTTGTGTTGACTCTTAAAATATTAAACATATACATTACTCAGAAGAGTAATAATATCCTAACACTAAAGTATGCCATATGCAATCAGTGGACTCTAACAATACGGAAATCCTTTACTGAAATCAAGTAATCCATAGTAACAAAAAAGCAGTTACTTTCAACTGGTTTAGTATATACACCAGTAAAAGAATGAATGCCAACTTTAGACTGGTTACTATGGGACATTAGATTTAAGTCACCATTTGTACCCATTGATATTTTCCCTAAATTAGTCCTTGGTTCAGCTGACTACCTAAAATTACCTATGTTTTCATGATCACATTTGTTGGAGGTTAATGAAATAGGTTTAGAGCAGGGGTCTCAAACTCAATTTACCCGGGGGCCGCTGGAGGTAGAGCCTGGGTGAGGCTGGGCCGCATCAGGTTTTCCACAAGAAAACAACAGATTAAAAACAATACATGGCCCTGAGGAGCAATCAGCAGCTTTGTGGGGGTAATATGCAGCTCTGCTGGGTGATTTTCATCTGTTGGTGAAATTAGCACCTTTGTGGGGCAATGTGCGGCTCTGCGGGGCAATGTACAGCTCTGCGTGGCAATGTGTAGCTCTGCGTGGCAATGTGTAGCTCTGCGGAGCAATGTGCAGCTCTGCGGAGCAATGTGCAGCTTTATGGGCTACTAGGGCATCTGCGATTTTTATTATTATTATTATTATAATTGGGGGTAAATTTTATGGCTGGGGTGGCAATCTGGGGACACTGGGGGGTATTGAGGGGTCACTGGGGTATGTGGGAGTATTGAGGGAGTGTGTGGGGCCATTGGGGTTTATTTTAATCATTAGCATTGGTGGCTGTTTGGGGGGGGGAAATCAGGATGGTCAGGGGTGGCTGTGGGGGGGGGGTTACTGCTGGCAGCACATTAGAGGAGAAGGAACCCAGAAGCGCTGATCACATGCGCTTCCAGGTTCCTATTGGCTCCTGTGACCGATTGGGTCACAGGAGCCCTCCTCTTTGTCAGTCAGGACTCCCTCTGTGCTAGATCCAGCTCTCCACCGGCGAAAAAACACCTGGTGGAGCGCAGGATCAGGGGCTGCAAACTAGCATTCCGAGGGCCGCAAATGACCCGCGAGTTTGAGACCCCTGGTGTAGAGCCTTTTAGACACTCTCTAATTATAAATGATAATTAAAGTAGTTAAATTAAATAACAACTTTACTCTCCCATGCAGCGGTTGAAATGCATACATGCACCCTTATATTTACAATACCCTGAAACAAAAAGTGTTACATCATACCTGCATTCCCCCTAATGTGCAGTCTAGCTGCTGAGACATGGATTTCCTCTCACTACACAGGTTTACTGATTGTCTCTCTCTGCAAAGTGTGGGCTTCTTGCTTAGTGGAGGGTCGATGTCACCAATCCAGTAAGGGTTAACACCTAGTGAGCAAGTACAACCATAACGCAAAGTTTGTGATTTCCAATATTACCATGTAAAACTTGGTGAGGTTTCATCTTCAACACCTACCAAATTATATATACAGCCTTATCTAGTTAGATATAAGGGAGAAATGTATTAAACTCGGAAAAGCTGTTAGAGCTTTTCCGAGTTTAATAACTCAGGAGAATGGTTTGAAGTTTCTCCCGGTAAGTATGGCGAGATTTGACTCGTGCGATACTTGCAGTGACAAACTTTTTAAATTAAATATATCCATGGAAAGGTAGCTATACTGTATGGCTACCTTTCCATGGATATATTTAATTTTAAAAAGTTTCTCACGGTAAGTATCGCACGAGTCAAATCTCGCAATACTTATTGAGAGAAACTTCAAATCATTCTCCTGATTAAACTCGAAAAAGCCAAAAAGGCTTTTTCGAGTTTAATAAATTTCGTTTCGCCCTTAGATTTAAAGGGACACTAACACCTATGGAAAAAAAGTGCTTTCTTTTTATTGGCCATCTAGTATTAAGTACAACAAGTGTTACCAGTTTTGCAGATTAATCATAGCAACAAAAGAAAAAACAACACTTGGAGCACAGGTTAAAAGTGAATCCTAGCCCCTTCCTCCTGTTACCTCTGTGCAGGCTATTACTTGTGTGCAGCATTTGGAATTCTAGGCAGCTTTTGACTCGGAGCTGTTTTAGGCTGCTTTTCTCCAGTTTTTCAGTCTCTTGAAGCTGCCTTGTACTAAGTTTCCTGGAACAAGTAAAAGTACATTTTAATTAGTTTCAGGAGGGGGGAAGCATGCTCAGTTAGTGAGCATAGCCCTTGACTAAGGGGGAGGGGCTGGGATTAGCTAAAAAATTCATCTGCAACTTGTTTTTTTCTACAACTGCTATGAATATTTTGCAATATCAGCAACCCTAAACCTGTCAATTTAACACCTGCTGTACTTAATGCTAGGTGGCCAATAAATAGAAAGCACTTTATTTACAGGTTTTATTGTCCCGTTAAGTTTTTCCATAAATAAGTGTAGCCAGTAATAGTTAGAAGACATTTCTATGAAGAAAAGAATAAATTAGAAGTGGAAACAGCTTTCAAAAGAAGAAATGAAAAAATCCTGTTTGGTATTTCAGTTGGATTGGAAGGTTTTCCTATCCCTGTTTTTTTTATTTCTTTATGTTTGCTTCTCTGATCACAGCCATCTTCTATACGTTGGGTATATGTACTCTTCCCACAGTGTTTTCATTGGAACCTTAAGCAATACATATGCATGAAACGCCATAGTGAGCCCAACAGAATGACATTGAATTTTTTTTTTTTTTTTTTTTTATTTATTGTAGACATAAAAGCATATAGGTCATTTATTTTGGTATTTTTGTATTATTGCTACTTTTAAAGGTATATGAACACCAATAAAAAATATTCTATGTGCATTTATGCATACAGTGCACTTAATTCGCACTAAAATTTCCTAAAATATAAGACTTGCATTTTCAAATACAGTTTTTTTTTTTCACTTCATAGGTTTTTGACTTCAGCCACAAAAGTGAATTGCTTTTGAACAAAAAATGGAATTGATCGGGTGGTATTTCTGCTTATACAACAGACCAAAGATGTCTCAGGAAAGAAAGCAATGCATTGAAAAAAATCAGAACTTTGGCCTCAGAGATAACAGTTTTGCACAGAAACATCTTTCACATCTTTTTCTGGCCTTTAAATGTCCAGTAACACCAAAAAAAATTAAAATTCCCATTTGGATTGGACAGTTATTCAAATACAGCACTTGTAAAAATGTTTTCTATGACGTTAAATACATGAATTTTCTGTCTATTTTAGGTTTTTATCTTTACTTATAGCAGTCATGTTGAAAAAGAGAGCTCATCGAGTCCCATTGTTTTCTATGGTGCTTTAGATAATACATATCTGGAACATGCCTCTGAAAGCCCAATATTCAGTGCTTAATATCTTCATTTATAGACACCATTTAGAATTTTTGGAAGCACAGATTGAATATACAGGTATATTTACTATAAATGTATTTGAGACACTTTCAATTTTTGGTGTTACTGTCCTTTTAATAAACTTAAGGTACAAGGCACTCTTTATGGCTATTACTCTTTGCAGGTAATTCAGCATACTCCGAACTTACCCTCCGATGCTTCGCTTCTGTTCACAGACACTGTTATGCGCTCGCTGATGTCTGCGCGCAGCACATCAGCGAGCGCATAACAGTGTCTGCGAATAGAAGCGAAGCATCGGAGGGTAAGTTTGGAGTATGCTGAATTACCCCTTTGGTCTTGTCTACTCTGTACTACTAGTATGCTTCATATACTGTATATTCAGATAATAATTTTATAATTCTTAAAACCTGTCTCTTGCTCCCTTGGCTTGTTCACTATACTACTTCCATCCTTATTAACCTATCCAATTTCAGTATCTCCCTATGTGCATTTTGTTATGATTAAAATAGACGGCTATATAATAATTGAAATGGACTAATACATAGATCATTTATTGGATGAAAAAATAATAACATTAGCTTGTCAGATTCATAAATTTCAAGCATACTCTAGCTCAGGGGTGGCAAACCATTTTGGCACGGAGTGCCAAAAAGGTGACGTCACCCACGAGCACGTCCCCCAAAGTGCTGGCGCTGGTGAGTGACGTCATCACGCCAGCGCCGGAGGGAGGAGCGCACACGCGTTGTGGGAAGATCTCTGCTCGTGTGCGCTTCTTCAGTGCAGGCCATGGATCTGGTCTGAAAACTGTCAGATCGGGTCCGTGGCCTGTACTTAAGGCAGGGGTTTAGCGACGGCTCGCGTGCCAACAGAGAGGGCTCTGTGTGCCCTCTCTGGCACACGTGCCATAGGTTCGCCATCCCTGCTCTAGCTGTTCTTGTTAGTAAGTTTGTAACAAAAGTAAATTATGTGGTCAGATTGATTATGGCTGACCTATAATAAAAATAACTGAATATCAGAGCAAGGGAAATAGATACATATTAAATAAACTTGTATCTAGATAAGAACTGAGTCATACAAATGAAGTTTCAGGCTTTGAGCAAACTTGTTTTCATCCTTCCTTAACTGGGGGCAGCAATGTCTGGGCCTATTCAGACCTAACCACGCTAGAATACTGTATTTCTCATTATGTAGGCCATGAAGTACTTATGTCTGCCAACAGCAATTTCTCACTTTTTTAGTTACACTGAAGTGTCTGCTCACATGTATGTATATGTTGCATGTGCAGTAAGACTTTCATTCCACCGATTTTACAAAAGTTCAATGCAAATCTCTGGTTTGTAAATGCAGGAAGTCCAGTGTTCGGAGCTGGAAAAAGACTGCTGCTTGCTTTCACTGGTTAAATATAAAATGAGGCTGGTTGTGTTGTAAAGGGATTTTCATGTATGATACATAGGAACAGTGGTCATTAATAAAAACTTTTTAGGCCAAAGAGGCCTTAATCACATTCAAATATTGTGTTTTTGTTGAAAACAATATTTCTAAAACAGTTCATCAGAATTAGGAGTCAGATGGATTGACTTTTTGTTGCATGGTTGTTTTAATCAATGAAATATACATGTTGCCCGGAGCCTTGTTTGGTTCTATTGGTATTATTTTTTAAAAGGTCCCCTTTCACATTCTGTGTGACTGCAGTCTATATTTTATCGAGCATTTGGAATATATGAACTAAGGTATCAGTACTGTGGCACTACATACTCTAAAATATATTTTGGTGTAGACTGGAAGCACCATGGGCCCTCAGAATTTATGAGCCAGGACTTTTGCCTGAAACTGACCTATTATAATCTACCACTAGTCATCACACCCAATCAGAAGAGAACTTCTTCTGTGAGTTAACAAACTAAATACTTACTGGCTGAATTGCTTCTTGTTCTGATACATGGAGCCTTTAATTGCAGGGGACACTGGTTTTTCAATTTTGTGTGGTTTTCTCCAAAAGAAATTGTTTCCTGCAAGACATATAATAACAGCATACTAAAGATATGATAAATAAATGAGTGGAAAAGGAAGTAACTGTTATTTTATATTTTATTTCAGTACTATGCCACAAATCATATTTGAACTTCCAGCACTTCAGTAGTTAAAATGCAGTTGAAATGCTAAGCTAAATCTGTCTAGATCAGTTTTGTAGACAAACCAAATTGAAATTGCGAGGGGGCATGCCAAATGTGGTAAAGCTTTGGCAGATTCTAAAAACCACATTTAAGTTCTAAAAAACATTATTTTTCTGCATGAATTTAGCCTCCAAGTAATACTGGTAATTCAAAAAAGCCTTGTCTAGCCCAAGGAAATATAGTTAACTGGTTATGTGAGTTTCTATTTGCAAATTTATAAGAGCAGAACTCTTACCTGTGAGATCCCCAGCCCAGAGAATAGTGGACTGAGATGCACGGTGACCTTTAAAATTCAACCCAGACTCTGGAGGCTATTTACAAACGTCGAAAGATTTTCTGACTAATAATTGCAGGAGAAACAGGGTATTTTTATCACCTTTTAATAAACTTTTTAAAGCCTTATAGAGTTTGTTCCGTCACTTAGCCAAAGTCTAATTAGTTTTCCCCTAAAAAATAGGATATTGATGTCAAAATTGCTCTGTAATGGAAGGGGAACCTAATAGGAAAAATGCTGCAAAGTGAGCCCCTGTCAACTGACTGATTTTAATCAATAAATATTTTTTACAGTTAGAATTTTGACAGCATTTATTGCAATGGCAGAAGCTTTATTTATATTTCATTGCAAACAGGTGATAGTGATGTGAAGCCAGCCCATCTTAAGTTACAACAAATGGATTTGTATAAGAATAAACTTTGTTTGTCCCTCATAAAGGTGCACTGTATCCCTTAGCATTCTTTATTATGTTGTATGTATTAAATACATCTTTGCAATGATTTAAATCATGGTTATAGATACATTTGTTTACAGATATTGCATATAGTATTAAATATTTACTAAGGAATTACTGAAGTTTATCACCAGCTGTGCTAAACAGAATTTTCAACACAGATGATTAAAGTGATACATAGAATCCAATCAGATGTGAGCAAATAGACATGCAGGGAAAACTGGCCAGATTTAAAAATGTAATTCTTTGCAGGAGACATAAGGCATAAGAACATAAATACTTTTGTAACTAAGAGCATACAGCTAGCATAAACAACATTGTCATTGTTCATATACTTGTATTATCAATCTTGATGATAATAAGGGTGCTAGAGTCATTTTTAAAAGAATTAGCATTAGCAAGAAATGAAGCATCTAAACCAAACAAACAAACTAACAATCTAAAACTAAAACAAAGTAACAATCTAAAACTAAAACAAACCAAACAATCTAAACCATCATAAAAAATTACAAAAAACAGCAATCATTGAAAAAAAATTAATAAACAATTCATTACATAAGCATTACCATTAAAAGAGCTAAGTAATCAACAATCTACTCACTGCTCCTGAAGTCTTCTCTTCAGGCCCA
>WMED01014034.1:0-14180 GCA_019650415.1 Pipa parva | reverse complement strand
CTTGTGGAGGCAGCACAGTGTGATAGTGCTCTGATAATCTTGGAGACAGGGAGGGCTGGAAAATGATACTACAGTATTTAGTCGCGCGGGGGCGCAAAATGTTTTCTTCTTCCTAGGGGGAGCATGACAGAAAATAATTGAGAACCACTGGTTTAATGTAATATAAAACGTGTATATTGCACCACGCATTTACATTATACCAAGATCAACAAGCAGTTTTATACATTCTTCTATTCATTTCAATTGTGTATAAGACACCTTAGGACAGGGCTGTCTAATCTCGGTGCCAGATGTAAGTCTCCAAACATTTTTGTAGCCTTCGCCATGCTCCATTTACTTATATATATTTATAGAGTCTGACCCCAGAGATGTCAACCCAGCAGATAATGAGCAATCTATTTGAAGAAGCTGGACAGCACTATGCCTTTTTACTAATGGGATACATTTTAAGTGAATTCCCCATTCAGTACTATAGCTGTGACCTCTAGATTTCATTTTTTAAGAGAGCTTAAACAACCTTAGTCGAACTGTTTCAGCTCTCTATTTATTTTGCTGCTTTTGGTAAAGCTTTTAATATCACCACTGAAAAGAGGCAGATAACACCATTTACAACAAGCTTATTAAAAGACAAGACAATCTGAGATATCACTCAGTGACTCAGAAAAACACAAAGCAAGACAGCAGGCACAAGTCAGCATTAATCTCTCTACTTATACTAGGGTCAAATGTGAAAATTGTAAAACTGTAAATGGCAGAAATAGCAACAGAGAATATTTAATTTCCCCCTTATAAACATGCTTTTTATATTTGAAAGTTGAATGGTTTAATTCTGAGATACTTGGGTCTATTGTTCTGGAAGATGGAAACATTTAATTTATGGGAACTCATCAAAGGGGGCAATCGTTTACAGAGGTCTAATAGCCAACAGCAACCAATCAGCAGTCAGCATTATCTGGTACAAGGAACAAAGAATAATATAAGGCAACCTCTGATTGGTTGCTATAGGTTACTAGATCTCTGTGCAATTTGCCCTTGGTGATGAATTATCCTGTTTGTCATTCTTTTGCTGGATTTTTCTACTATAGAATTGGAGATTAGAGGATTTTTTTCCATTGTGCTCAGTACAGGAATAGCATGGCAGCTTCCATTTATATTAATAAATACAAAAATATACAAGTAGACAGATTTCTGCACTGAAGAACATATTCATATGCTTTACTAGATGACAATCAAGTGAAAGCAAACACCTTTTTACGTTCTAATTATATTTTATATATAAAGACTGTTTAGGTAAGTAAATCTGATGTCCTTTCAGAAAGGTTGGGTTCACACTAACTGATTTTCAGATGAGTTTTTTTTAAATTAGGTTCATTATTGTCTATGGTGCAAAACACATAGCCTGTTTGGATTATCCCACAAGAAACAATGGATACTGGTTTTTCAACTCATCTGAAAATCAGCTAGTGTGAACCCAGCATTAAAGAGTAAGTATAATTTAATCAGATTTTGTTAACATTTGCCCCAAAAGAAACATTTTATTAAAATTTATTAAGGCAATACTGTAACACTTCCATTTCCCAGTTTATCATCAACTGTGCTAAGTAGAATGTAGTCCAAATTCGAACTGCTCAGAATGTTCAGTGCACCTGCAGCTGATTGGAATTTCCATTATTCCAGTCCATTCAGTTGAGAAAATCAATCATGGTGGGTCAAAAGGGCAGGACTAAATGGATTAAAATCAGAGACCTCATAAAAGGAATGATCATATTGCATTGTAACCAATAGTTTCCAACTGATAAGTGAAACTTCTAAGTTTATATACATATATTGTGAATGCTGTCATGTTCACACACTCAATATTTTATCTAGAAAAGATGTACAACACTTGGCTCTAATGTACACATGGGAATGCTTAGGGGGGACCTGCTATGTGTGCAAATTATGGTCCTACATCCCAGAGGATAAAATGAAAGCACAGATTTATAAATACCACAGTACTTATTTCCTTTGGTTTAAGGCTTAACATTTCCATAGATTTAGACTTTCACATATGGAAAGTTTCCAAGTTTTGCTCTAGAAGTAGTTGAAATAGAACTTCCAATACTATAGAACTACAAAGGGAAAACAAATCTTTGCACTCACTCACAATACACAAAGTTCTTTAAAAAAGTGAGTATCCCACATCTGTAGACTTAAGTCATACATAGCAGATATCACTGAGAACAACTGTATTTATTTGTTGTATAGTGGTATGGAATATAATAGCATCATGGCTGTTGGTACTACACAGGTAGAGAAGGCAGATGTTACCAAATTTATGAGTGATAAAGGGCCCAGAGCTGCCCCAAACTGGTGGAAACAGGTAATTTTATGGGAGGCAGTAGATATTTTACACTGGGTCCATTATGCCACTGCACAAACTATATCCTTTATAGTACAATAATACACAATACAAACAGGAAGTGTGTGGAACTTTCTGTAAATTATAACCTTAAAATCACCTAGTTCAAAACTATTAGATTATAACTTAAAGCAACCATTACTTGTCTTTTCTATTTAAAAACATCATTTGGGACTTGTTGATGCTGTATCAACTCCAAGCCACTTCTCCCTTAAACTGCCATTGTACCCTTCCAGTGAGTAAATACTTCAGGGAATCATGGTATTTGTAGTCATGCATGTTTTGAAACATTATTACAGCAATTTTCTCTGCTATAAAGACAAAAGGAGGAGTTAACTAAGGCCTCTCACAATATTAAGAAAGATAGCAGTCTGACCAATTCCAATAGTGTGACTACTTGTGTTTACTGAACCAGTATCATGACATGTTTTGGGCTGATAGCCCTTTCTCAAAGTTCTTAAGTGTGAATTTTTGCAAAGGTGGATGCATTGTGCAGCAGTGGCCTGAAGAAACATAATTTGTACACGGTGGAACAGGATCCTACTTATCTAAGGCTTCTGTCTATATCTGATTCTATCTCGTGACTAAACACCTTACAGCGCATCATGGGTAATATAGACATACACAATTTTTGAAATTAGGTAGTACTTGAGCATGTACAAAAGAACAAATTATCACAAAGTGGTTCTTCTATTCTAATACACTCTTGGGGGTGGCATGTCATCATGAGAACTGTAGCCTTTCTGAAAAAGGTACAGTATAACATTACAGACTTAGGGGGTAATTCACCAAAGAGCGAACTTACTCTCCGATCGTTCGCTTCAGTACGCATAGCTTTGCAGAGACTGGAATCCCTTTAAAGCGTTCGCTGATGTCCGCGTGCAGGACATCAGCGAGCGCATAACAAGCTATGTGTACTGAAGCACTTTTTAGTGAATTACCTCCTTAATCTAAATTTTCATTATTCTGGGTCATACAATTGCACAAGCCAGTACTGAATCTAGAGAAGAAATTAACAAAAAAGTTCTAGCAACAATACTTATCAAATGATAAAACAGGTTTCGCAGTGTCAATGTATTTTTTTTTTCAAAATTTCCAAGTGTATTATAAAGTATAATGTACCCCTTCTGTAGTTTATAAGGATATTAAAAATAACCTCAGAATTCCATGCCCTGTTTCAAAGCACTAGGCCACTTTTATATGGACATGAAACTTACCAGTGTCTATTAATATCCTTATACATTACAGAAAAGGGTACTCTACCCTCTATTTAAGATATTTATGGTTAAAAGGGGATTTTCAATACATGTAGTGTACTGAGATTCCAGTGGTTGCTTTAGGTTATTCTGGCACTAAAAGGGTTAAGATCAGGGTAGAGCTTTATCAAGGTCATGTAGGATAGCTAAATCTATTCATTTTTTAAACATCTATTACACAAATAACTTCTAGTATTATATGGGCAATTTCATGTAAAGAGGCCACTAGTGCATGTATGAATATAAGCCATGCTTAGCTATTTAATTAATGACATTCATTTGCAGTAACTCACAGGGAATGCGTTCCCAGCCAATGATAATTAATTCTATTATAATGGAATATGGAAAGAGGAAAATAGCCATTCCCTTACATACTCCTGCAGTCAGTCCCAACTGAAACTGTGTTTACCTTGTGTTTCTCTATAAAGTAAAGCATTAACAGTGTAAAGCAGACAAATTAGTTACCTACCTTGAAGTTGTGTGCTTTCTCATAGTTGCAGTGGTTGTCGTTATTAGACAGTGCTGCTCTTCTGACCAGGGACGTGATCTGTGAATAGGCAAAGAGTTTTAAAGGTTGCCACAGCACTGCGCTCCTACCTCCAACTTTCATCCCTAAAGCCAAAGCTAAAAGCTCCTGGTGCTTTCTGCCCTTCTTAGATCTGTGGACAGCAGTGCAGGCTTTATCATTTTCTAGCCATAGTTCTTCAGACAGCATGGTGTCTGGGTCCCAAATCCTTTCAGTTTCCTCCTCTGTGCCTTGCAGGCTTACAGTCACTACGTTGGTCCAGCTGCTTCTGATGCTTGACAGCAGATTGGAAGCAGCTGCAGCCCATTCTGTCGAGACCTCCGACATGTGACTTGAATGGGCTGTCTTGTGGCCTGGAAGGAGCTTCTGCATTTCAATAACTACTGGCCCTTCTTTGTTTTATTCCTAAAGGCAGGCGTGTGCCTGCAACAGCAGCCCTCAGAACTTAAACGCACAAAAAAAGCCCTCCTCAGCAACAACATCCAGCTACAAGTTAGCCCTGGAAGTGGGGGAGGCACAATTACAGGCTTGTGCCACAATTCATTTGAAAAGAAGACATCACTTCTGCCCTGTGAGCAAATCACTCTGATGCCAGATGCCGGATACTATGTTTCAATAAAAATAAAACTTCAGCCCATTCTGGTCTGAGCCTCTACAGATTAAGCAATACTAAATCCTGATCATGGTTTAATCTGTCAATGATAAAATCTCTTTTTTCATATCCTGCGAGAGTGCAAATCCTGCAGGAGTTGGAGGATTATCATAGAGCTCTCTAATACGTCATTTTTAATCTACTGCTTCCAGCATTTATTTTAATGGTTTTCAAGCTCTCCTTGTATGCGATTCACTAAACTAAACAAACCCATTCATACAGGACATACAGACATGACAATATCTTTGTGCTAAGGATGCTTTTGTTATGCTTCATGTAGTGTATATATATAGAAAATTTTATATATATATATATATATATATATATATATATATATATATATATATTTATTAACACTATGTTTGTAAGCTCTATATTTTGTTAATGTGCCAATATATAATACTACATATACAGTTATTTTTCTGGGGCTGCAGTGCTGCTCTGAACCTCCCTTTCCCTGTAGAAGTGTACATAGACAAAATCCGTATGATATGCTGTAGAAAAGTGATTAATCATAACTGAAACAGATGAAAAATTACACAAAAATCACATTGGGTTCCCTATAGAAATTTTCAGAAAAAAAGAAAATCTCTGCAGCAACTTCTTTGAAGATAAATCTATTAGAATATTCCATTATTATTTCCATTATTTTTTTTAATCTAACTTTTTTCCAATTACATTGCTAAATGGGCCATAATAAATAAAAATACCGCAGCAAAATAAATTCTTTTAAGTTTCTTACTTTTGCCCTTTGACAGATATATACATATAAAATATATGTACAATAACACCAATATTTTCACACACTACACTAGTAAATAATAGAAAAAAAAAAATCAAAGCCAAATGAAAGCTTCTCAATCTCAAGAATACATTTCAGATTCACAAATGATAACATTCACAATAGTGATTTTTGGTCTTTGGTGTAATGATTATAATTAAGTGCATAAAACTGTAATGCAGGAATGCCAGTGTGTATTAAAGGACATTTATTGTGGCAGAAACAGTTTCAGTTCATGCTTCTAGGGATTATCAAACCTGTAACCTCTGTTTGTTGTCTTGGAGTTACTTTTGACTCTGCTCTTTCCTTCTCTAAACACATCTCCACCACTGCTAAATCCTGTCAATATTTTTTTTTGTAACATTGCCAAGATCCACCCCTTTCTATCTCGCACCACTGCTAAATACCCTCATGCATGCTCTCGTCCTGTCCTGCTTGGACTACTGCAATGTTATTCTATCTGGCCTTCCATTTTCCCACCTCTCCATGCTCCAGTCTATTCTAAACTCTGCTGCCAGAATTCTCTCATCCCTTCTACCAGTCACTCTCTGCTCCCTGGCTTCCCATAAGTAAAAGAATCCTTTACAGTGTTCTCCTTTTGACATTTAAGGCACTTCACTCTGTTGCCCCACCCTACACTTCCTCACTCGTTTGTTTATACGTTCCTCGACGTCAACTACGTTCCTCTCAAAGCAACCAGCTTTCCGTGCCTTGTACCAATACTGCCCTTTCTCGTCTTAAACCCTTTTCTCTCTCTGCCCCCCACCTCTGGAATTCTTTACCCCTTTGTCTTCGCCAGAAACATTCCCTCTCCACGTTCAAAACCAAATTGAAGTCCTATCTTTCGGAGCACTAGCACTGATCCTTATCATTGATTTTATGTATATATTTTATTTTATCTTTATTCATTCATGTTTAATATCTGTATTTATTGCATTTTTTATCTACTGTGTTTATCTATATATTTATCTTTATTGATCTATTTATTTTTACTTATTGACCTATGTCTCAATGCATTCTACAGCTCTTATTGTCCTGTGTATGTAAGTCTTCCTCCCACTTAGATTGTAAGCTCTATGGGGCAGGGACCTCCAACCTCCTGTGTCAACTGCAACCAAGCACTTAAAGTGATGTGTCCTTATGATATTTTACTTGTATTGTTTAATGCACTTTTCCCATGTCTGTATTGTACTTGTATTGCTGAATTGTACAGCACTGCATAAATTTGTGGAGCTTTATAAATAAAATGAAACATACATAACAATCTCCCTTTGTAAGGTTGGGCTCCTGGTAACTGTGGAGACTGCTTCTGTTCATTTTACCCACCAAATGGCCTTATTAACTAAAGTCAGAATTTACCCGTCCAGTTCACTTTTTGCTTCAATTCGAATTGCAATGCCAAAATAGTTGCAAATTCACTTCTCCTTATTTATGAAGCTGTGGATAGATTTCTTGAACAAGTAGACTGCTATGGATGCTGTTGCATAAGTAGTGTGGTGAAGTCAGTCGAATAGAAGTAGGGTGCGAAGTTATGCAAACTGAATTCCCCCAGTAAAGTGCAGTGATGACATCCTCACCATATCCCATTAACTGTATATAAGTAAATAATACATCTACTTCTGTGTCATCTTGTCCCTAGTTCAAGTTGAGCTGTAGACAAAGTTAGTTCCAGTCGCCATTGTAACTTTTGAAGAAATAGTCCCCTTATGCCATCAACCTCCCAATTTGCCACTCTGATGTGGTGAGGTCAAATAGGTGAATTTGCAACAGTAGATCTTTTCAAATTTGCAACTGCAACTGACTCTACCACTTTTTGAAGATTCAAAGTATCTGTGCACATGCATGTGAAGTAATGCAAAGAGCTCCGTAAGTCCCTAACTATCGTAGTTGCCCAAATTAGATTCATATTTGCCACATTGCCGAGTTTGCTCAATAAGTGAACATGGAGAAATTCTGATCAAAAGTGAATTCATTGCTCTATGCGACATTAGTCAACAAGGCCCAAGGTGCCAAATTCAGGAAATGTTGGATTTCATGTACAGTGACTTTTGAATCATTTTTTTCTTCAAAAATACAATTTTGATGCCTACTTTAACATGTCATTATGTTAAAATTAATTTTACAAAATCAAAATTTCATTTTTAAACAGTTTACCCATTCAAACCTCATAAAAAATTCTTATGCTATTTTTTTATTATTATTATTGGGAGAAAAATTTGCAAAATAACAGCAACAAATTCAATAGAATTATGCAAGAGAACTTTACCCAGAAACTAGACATTTCCCAAAACTAAAATGCTGAAATTCTAGGTTATGTTCCCCTAATGCAGCAGTTCTTAACCTGTGGGTTGTGACCCCGGCAGGGATCGCACGACCATCTCACAGGGGTTGAGAACCGCTGTGGAGCCCGGAAGCGCTCGCATGTCCCTTTTTATAAGCGTTCCTGCGTGGTGACGTCAGCCCAGAACGTCACCACGTAACGTACGTACGTGATGACATCGGGCCTGAACGTCAGGCCGTGACGTCAGCGCTGGGGGTCGCGGTCTAAAATAGGTTGAGAACCGCTGCCCTAATGTGTGCCTGGTGGCCTACAAGCAAGTTTGAAGTTTTATATTGTAAAGCTGTAAAATAAGAAGTAATTGTTAGAGTATCTACAAGGCTGGTCAATCTCCATGTGTTTTGTTATTTTATTAATTGTAGGGTAGGTGTAGAATTAATTTAGCTCTGTACTTTTTTTTTGTATAAAATAAAGGTCAAGCATGTCAAATCAGGCATGTTTTAATAAAAAAAAGGAACATTAGTGAAATGCTGAAACATTTGTAAATCACTCTGTGTGGCTATTTTGCAATGCTAAACTTAACCATACAATTTCTGCTCTAAAAGTCAATGCTGATTCCACAACAGAAATCATTTTCCTTTAGCTTGATAGCCAAAAAATATCTCTGCTTAGAGTGGAGGCTACTATCTCTCATGGTGATTGTGCTGGGCTAATGAAAAGAAATATTTAGACCTCTGCTATACTTAGTCTATAATGGAGCTAGTACCTAGACTAGGCCTTTAGCCAGGGACTACCAGTATTGAGGCATTCTGGCTTTACTTCTCACCACCTTTGTTGGTACCAATGTGTCTTTGTCTGTTGCTTGGTTATTCCAAGAAAGGGCACAGAAGTAAGGCATTTTAATTGGCTCTGCCATGCTTGGGATTCAAACTTTCCATTTTCACTAGAAGGCACAATAATACCAAAATCATTATATCTTGTCTCTCTCTCTCTGTATATGTGTCCTAGTAACTTAATAACTGTAGCATTAAAGTAAAACTAAACACTATGACAAATGAATTGTATTTTCCAAGCAGTGGCATGCTATGTCTAGTGGTCAGTTATTTACTGCTTCCCTCCAGCTCTAAGTCCATGTTTTTACTGTTGTTATGTGTACTTATGGTGACAAGCAAAGGCTTATCATGGTTCATACGCTGGGTATAAAATCTGGACCCTGGGTAAAGTTCTGTGCTGACTATTATGAGTACCAACATAACATTTTACTAGACTTTGAAGAGGTTTTATACAGTACTCACACCTTAAATTTGATTATAATAATATGAAATTGGTATAAACAGAAAAAATATTAAAAACAATTAATAACATGAAGACCATAAAACATGGACTACTCAATTAGAGAAAGGAAAACACACACATATATATATATATATATATATATATATATATATATATATATATATATATATAAAAAACAGTGGTGATAAATCTATGGCAGATACTGTATATGTATTAGCATATGAAGCTAATGCATATAGCAATAGTGCAGAGTTATATAAAGTGTCAGAACCAGAGAAATGCTAGACCTGTGATAAATCAGTAAAGCCAGGTTAGTAATGTATATAAAGTTACTAGAACACGTTAATGCACATTATTAACATATGGGAGCTTTGCCTTGCAACTGAATCTTAGTCACAGCCCTATTGATTTTGTGTCCTTTAATGACAAACTACATGCTGTGTTCTCTGTGCTGTTAATAGGTGCCTGATTTAGCATTATGTGATGAGAGGATATATTATGTTGTAATGTGAGAGATTAGATTAAATTAAGAGTATGGCAATTTACATACTTTGTACAAAGCAGTAGACCATCACTGACAGAGCTACCCGTAATTAGAAGAATTTAGGAATCACTTTTACTAAGTAAACCAGGAGTCTGTTATTTACAATTACAGAAATCAAGAAATAGCTTGTAAAGGACCAATAAAGCCAGAAAATATTTTATTTGTATTGGCGTGGCCAGAGGATGCCCTGGCCCTATTGGCGCCCTAGGCAACCCCCCACCCGGCGCCCCTAGCATTTGTCTATACAGTGGTACCTTGAGATACAAACAGCTTGGCATATGAATTTCTTGAGATACGAGTTGCGATTTGCACCGTTTTCCTGTTTGAGATACGAGCTGAAATGAGCTGAAATTTGAGATACGAACTGTTTTGGCTGGAAAGGATTCATTTCATATGTATTATTTTAAAAAGGGATAATTGGTTTGAGATACGAACTATCTTGAGTTACAATCTCGATCACGGAACGAATTAAATTCGTATCTCAAGGTACCACTGTACTGCCTAATGGCAGAGCCGGCACTGGGTGTGGCTGTTATTCCTAGGCAGTAACAGTAAAGAAAAATCTCTTTATTTATAACTGTATCACTTTGTTTTGTCTCTCTGTTTAGCCTTTCTGGGGCACAATGAATATGAATGGTCTGAAGTTCCATAGAAAACAATGTAAGTAGACAGGGATTGAAACACTTAATAGTTAAGAGGTGGCTGCAGACAGAGAGAGACAATGTTAATCAATAAAAATTAGGAATCCAGCCTCAAAGGGAATATTAAAAAAAAAGACTATGTAGGAATAACTGTCCATTTATGCTTTCTTTTTCTGGCATAACTGTGAAATGTTATTTTTTGGTGTTACTTGTCCTTTAAGAAAATTGTTCACTCCAGTGTGTCTATTATTTGCTACAGATGATATAGTAATTCTCTTCCACTGTATTAGGCCAGGGAATACAGGGGGGAAAAGTATTAACCCATCATTCAGATATAGTAACTCACTACAACCACAGACATCTTTCATTACTCCAAATACAGTGCATTAGTAAATACTAAAGGAGGTTATTTATCAAAGTTCAAATATGTCAGATGGAGTGAATTTGTGTCCCTTCATAAAACCTCACCAGGACAGATGTACTTCTTGTTTACTAAATAGCATATTCTTTTAGCAAAGAAGCCAACAGTACTGGATGCTATTCTATGCATAGTGCAGCATAGTAAGTCAAACAGTAGCGGATGGGTAGTGCTGCGTAGTCATAAAAGTAAAGTAACAATGTTAACACTATTCCCAGGGATCTGTTTAAAAGAGGAAATTTCACTAAAACTGTCTCTTTCTTAGAGTATTGTCAGGGGGTTATTCACTAAAGTCCGAACTGTTGCATATAGGTACGAATTTGCCAGATAAAGACAGTCGCGATAGGTTGCTACTGTTGCAGTCGCGTCTTTATAATGAGAATATTGTTGCAGTCGCGTCTTTATAATGAGAATATTGTCGCAGTCGCGACTTTATTATGGAAAAATTGTCGCAATCTTAACATTAAAAAATTGTTGCAACTTTACAATGGGGAAATTGTAGCAGATTTGCTAAGGGAATCCGCTGTTTGCGAATTCGACAGTCGAAATTGCACCTTAATGAATAATCCCCTCAGAATTTAGTGAATAACCCCCTCAGAATTTAGTGAATAACCCCCTAAATATCTACCACATTTGGATACAAAGTGATGTAAGGAGTTTCATAATATTTTGACCGTAGTGAGGTGTCAAATTGGTCACAAATTTTCCAAATCACAAAAAATAATGTAGTTTGATAAATACTTGAAATTCATTTAGTGTGCAATACAAATTTGCACCTTTACACAACTGTTTTGACTGATGAATTATTCCCTAAGTGCTGACTGGTCACTATGTTTTTTTAAACTTAGTCAATCTTTGCTGCTGTTAATACATCCCCCTGATAGCTTTAAATGGGGTATACTGTATCACATGGTCTATGACACTGATTTAGACACATTCCTGTGGCAGTTTGGGAAGTTCAGTGGATCTGGATTTGGGCAGGTTGCCCGTTTCAGCACTTTCCACTTCCAGCTCTACTTTTTTTTATATTTTTAAATATTGTTATTTTCATTTCTTCATTGACAAATACAATATATTTTTCTAATTAGAACTGTTGTGTAGTTACATTTTCTCCTTTCTGCTGTGTATGCAGCTACTACACTTAGCTATAATTAAATACCTAAATGCCTCCTACTTAGAGTTAGCAAGCTTCTCTATTATTATAATCTCCCTTTCATCCTTACAAACCATAACTCCTTCTTGCTGTACATTCTTCTCCTAAGGATAGTGCCCCACTATAAGGTTTGCTGCTTGCATTTTTTTGCAGTAAAACATCTGTTGGCAAAACTGTAAGAGGTTGGTATTGTTTGTTTAAATTACTAAATGTAGGCTTGGGAGCAATCAATCAAAGGCCTTTTCTATGGTTGCAAACTACATACTGGGGCACTCCTAGCCTCCTTTAGCACCCAAAAGATAGAAAATGAGTAAAATGTTCTTGATTTGTATACTGTTTATGCCCAGAATTTGAAAAACAAATAAATGAGATGTAGTGTGGAGGGTGTACTACATAATGCATCCTGTTCATTTGTGTCATAACATCTAGGGCTTTACTGACTAAAGGCTGAATAGTCATGTATAGCTCTGAATTCGCATCCATTCACCACTTCACTATTTTTGCTTGCTCAGTAAACTGTTATTTGGTGAATACATGGCCAATTCAGGCCGCAATCTTACAGAGCACTTTGCATCACTTTGCATGCGTGGCACCGAAGTGAATATGACTAGGTGAACTGCTTTGAATTCACCCATTTGACTTTGCCACATCAGACTGGCAAATTGGGGACTGATGGCAGGACTCCACAGTTTACTTGTATCCAGCTGTCTACACCACACAATACATTCAACAGTAATCGTTGCTGTATGCTTGTTCAGCAAGTCTATTTGCTGCTTATTCAATAATGAAAAGTGAATTTGTGACTATTTTGTGGGTGTGACTCGAATTGTAGCCACGTGAATTCACCCTTTAGTCAATCAGCCCCTTAATGTAAAGCTGATAAGTATGCCCCTAAGCATACAGAGAAAGTGAACCAATATATCATGGACTAGGGTATATCTATATTTGATAAAATCACCCTTTTAGATTGTCTGCCATCTAGTTCTTCTTTTATCACACATATATCAAAGGTTGAAAAATAAGCCCTGCTGATATAAATTGAAAAAGTGAACTGGATAATTACATTATTTTCAGTTCCTGTGTTTTAAACATTTTGCTTAGTTATTCAGTTTTGCCCTGTTTCTCCCTATTTCCATTGTGATTTTTCTAGCTAAATCAATTGTACAAAACTGTCTATGTTAACAGAATTATATATGCTTTTCTCCATTAAAGGAACAGTCCAGCCCGATTAATAAAAAGTAAAGTGTATTGTAAATGCATACTACATTTTTTTTTCTAATATACTTATTCTTTTATGTGAGCAAAGGAATTAATTGTTCCATCTGTGTAGCGGTACACAGCTCTTCTGTGTTTACTTCCTAATTGGATGGATGTAGCATTCTTTTGCGACTGACATAACGGCGTCTCAGGAAAGTCAAAATTAATAGTTAATGAATTACCATGGGCAGTTACAATACTTACAGCTAATGGTGTATGCTGTCAGTAGCAAGCGCTGATAATGGACACGAGAGAGAAACCAAATCCATATAAAAAATAAAGTCAATATTTCAGCAACAATTGCTTGTGCTGGGTTAACCTTTCAGAATAAAAAAAAAAAGGTGGATGACAGCTTAAAGGGTCTGATTGGTTATTCAGCATTATCCACCCAGTCAGTCAATTCCTTAAATCAACATTCCAAACAACTGCTGAACAGGAAGTGGCTGAGAGAGGGAAGCAGCTTCAGTAATAAACTGGTGCTAAATTGTAAAGGGTAGAAATAAATAAGCAATTTATATAACAGAAAGCATTTATTTAACTTTTATTTAACAGTGCCAAACAGACAGCAAATGACTGTTGGTGTCTAAACTGTTCCTTTAAGCGCACTCCAGTGTTACACAAATAATGCATTATGTTATAAGGTTATCAAAACTTTTGCCACAGTGCACTTAATATGTAATATATGTTAAATGTGTGAGCAACCCGTGCAAATTAAGTTAGAGGTACACAGAGTGCAGTTCTGTATGGAAGTGTGTATATATATATATATATACCGTATTTTTCGCTCTATAAGACGCACCTGCTGATAAGACGCACCTAGATTTTAGAGGAGGAAAATAGAAAAAAAATATTTTGTTGTGTTTCACCTTTTTTTTAAACTTTACTGTTCACCTCTTCTCTCTTCATCCACATGTACGGGTATACAAGGTGTAAAACTACAATTCCCGTCATGCCTGCACAGAAAAAAAGCTGGTCAG
>WMED01014033.1:0-14180 GCA_019650415.1 Pipa parva | reverse complement strand
TGCACCAATGGAAAGTTAGCCACACTGCACCAATGGAAAGTTAGCCACACTGCACCAATGTAAAGTTAGCCACACTGCACCAATGTAAAGTTAGTCACACTGCACCAATGGAAAGTTAGCCACACTGCACCAATGGAAAGTTAGCCATTCTACACCAATGGAAAGTTAGCCATACTACACTAATGGAAAGTTAGCCATACTACACTAATGGAAAGTTAGCCGTACTGCACTAATGGAAAGTTAGCCGTACTACACTAATGGAAAGTTAGCCGTACTACACTAATGTAAAGTTAGCCATACTACACTAATGTAAAGTTAGCCATACTGCACTAATGTAAAGTATGGCTACCTTTCCTTGGAAATATTCATTAGAAAAATTGTCTCTTGGCAAGTATCGATAGCAACAAGTCTCGCAATACTTACTGCAAGATACTTCCAGGTGTTCGCCCGATTAATAAACTCGGAAAAGCCAAAACAAGCTTTTCCAAGTTTAATAAATTTTGCCCTTTAAAAGTGAAGTATCCTTGTGATATTATACTTGTATTGTTTAATGCACTTTAACCATGTCTGTATTATATTTGCATTGCTGAATTGTACAGCACTGCGTAATTTGTGGTGCTTTATAAATAAAATTATACATACATAAATATACATATACTGTATATATTTTTATATATATGTATGTACAGTATGTATAGCAGATTTGTAGCAAGACAAATATATCATAACTAGTGGAAAATCAAGGCCGATCCTTAAAGATTTCACTGGTGTACTAATAGAAGCTGCACTTATGTTTGTTGATTAATTGTATTTGTGTGGCCTGTTTGCCAGTTTAAGCCATTTTTTATTACCAGGCTAAGGAATGTCATTTTATACAAATCTGTATTTTTGAGATTACATCCAAGGGATTTGGCTGTGGAATGTGAAAAAATATCTGATAAAACCCTCTAATGCTTGAGATTATCTATGTTTAGAATACTGATAAATACTTGTTTACTATTACACTGCCATTTGGTCTGAAATGCAGATTGTGATTTAGTCTTGTGCATAGAATTCTCATTACCCAGTCCTTGAAAACAATAAAAAATGTAAATGATTTAAAACTGAATAAATCTAGGAAAGCTCTTTTTAAAATAAAAGAGTAGGGGGAAGTGAGAAAAGAAAATGATGACATAACAAGAGAAAAGGGGTAAAATGTTCTAAATATTAACAACAATGCTGAATTGTTTTTATCTTCTCAATGTTTACATTGCCTACACTTTAAAATCTACTGAAACATTAGATGCCATTGTTATATGCCATTGTTATATGCTTACAATACTAATCATCCCCAGGGTACCACTCCAGGGGTCTGCTGCATTATTTATCTAACCCCAGGGATCTTGTGTTGAATCGTAACTGGTACTCCTTTTCCTGAGCCTCGGTGCATGAAGGGTACAGAAGCTCCCTTCCCACTGTAATACCACATCCCTTCAGACCAGAGACTTAATGGATCAGGGGGCACTGGGAGCAGATGCTGTGGGGCTGCAGAGGAGTTGCAACTGACATGGCAGAACAGCCATGCCCCATGGGGTCTTGGGCCTGGTCACAATCACAACTTCTGCAACCCCTATAGTTATCACATGGTCTGTTGCTCCAGTGCATAACTACCAACCATGGGGATGTTGGTTTCTGTGTAGGAGTTAATGAAGAAATAGGATGGCTAGAGTTCTTGAAAAACACAATGAAACATCACTTTTATTTAACAAATGGACTAGTAAATTACTCATAATGACTACTTTTTGCAGTATAATGTAGCCAGAGTCTTTAAAACTATGTGTAGCATGTCACAGTAGAACACCCTCTCAGCAAGAACATCTTCAGGAATATCTACAAAACACACTGTAGCCATATCTGACTGGGGAACTACCCTTATTTTACTAAGCTACCACTCAAATGTTGACCATCTTAGTACAAATACCATAACTTCTTATATAAAATAATCTTTATTAACTACCCCTACTGTAGAATCAAACTTCCTCTGTCTGGTCTCTGTGCATGCTTCCTTCCAGCAGAGCTGCTGTACAGAGACTTGTGAAACATTAGGACTTGGGGCTTTAACTGCTTCATTAGAGGGCTCCCTTAAAGAGAAAAAGCCCATGTGATTATCTGGGAGGGTCAATCTCATTCACAAGCATACTTAACAGTAACTTGTCATCCTGAGCAGACTGCAAGAGGGCAGTAACTGGGAAATAATCAGAAGGAATTCTTATGACCTCCTACACCACGGTTATTTTAAATAGATTAAATAATCAAACTGTGACATATACCTTAAAAAATTGCAGCTAAATGAGCTATTTATCTAAAATTCAGGCTTGTATTTAAAGGTATTAGAAAAGTTTTATGCACTTAGTCTTCTACACAGACTGTAAACTAGTATGTTGCCTACAAACTGACAGAAATACTTTCCCTTTGTGCAATGAAGGGATGCTCTGTAAGTCAATAGGAGTTAAATTATAAACCACTGAACTGCAAATCGTTATATAGTTTCCCGTTAGCAGTGACACCAGGAAAAACAAATCTATTTCAATTGGCAGGACAGTTATTCCTATATTGTGCAGATAAAACTGTTATCTTTAAAGTAAGCGTTTTTTATGTCTTTGTGTGTGCCTTTGTCTGTGCTGACTATTAGGCAAACAGACCCTCACAAAGTTCAACTGGTGTTAAAATATTGAAGCTCCAGAAAATGAAAGTTAATTTTTTTAAAAATAAAATAATAAACTTTTAAAAACAGGCATTAGTATTATTTTAAATAAGGTAGGTTCCATTTGCATGACATTCTTTTGTAGCATGCGCATTTGCTCTCCATTTCATTTTTTTAAATTTGTTCCTGACCCCAGTGTTCAGAAACAGGAGCGTTAACATCTACCTGATGTCTCAGCGATAAAATAGATGGTTTAGACAGGAAGAATGTATATACATATGAGCAGCTGCTGTAATCTGTCATTTTGATCTGCTTGTCCTTTTGTAAACAACTAAATTCACCTCTGGCCCATTAGAAAAGGATTATTTGATAAAAGTTATCAGGGGACCAACTACCATCTGCGACAGATAGGATGCACCTCAACAACAATCAACAACACCCCATGCCTCGGTAAAATATACATATATGTGGGCGAAATTTATTAAAAGTGAAATTTTTACCGCACGATCGGAATTGCAATAGATTTCCGATCGTGCAATCAGAATTGCGACCGATTTCCAATTGCGCGATCGGAATTGCAATCGATTTCCGATCGCGCAATTGGAATTTAACTTTTGGCTATTGTTTCGCCCTTAATAAATTTCGCCCATTATAGAGTTGTCTGCATGTAAAGACAGAAATTGCAGGAAAGTTTGGAAAATTGACATCAATAATGGAGAAGATAATTTAGTCAGGGATTAGTGTATACTAAGGCTAATTCAAGTCCAGTAGGGGTTAGAATAAGCTGAGAGGATAAACAAATCCTGTATTGGCAAGTCTACATAAACAGAAAACATACATTTCAAATAACAGCAAGCATGCAGTAAATAAATCCAAAGCTTCAGTCAGGATCTCAATAAAGCTCCGTCCAAACTTCAAATAGAGTATAAAAGTAAGAAAAGGAGATTCACTGATTGCAGGGGAGGGTAGTGAAAACTACCTATTAATTGCACATGACATGTTTCGGGTTAAAAACCCTTTATCAAATCACAAACATGTCATGTGTAATAAATAGGTAGTGTTCACTACCATCACCTGCAATCAGTGAATCTCCTTTCCTTACTTTTATACAAATAGAAAACAGCCAGACAGAAAAGAACCCAAACTGAGAAGAAGATAAAAATATTACTAAGCCTTAAAGGACCAGTAACACTTGTCTCATTTTGATTGGCACAAAAGTTATTCAAATACAGAACTTGTAAAAATGTTATCTTTGAAGCTGAATTTATGAATTTCATTGCTATCTATTTTTATCTTTACTGATTGCAGCCATGTCGCATGTGTTGATTAAATCTACCCCACCCAATCCAAATGTTTTCTATAGAGCTTTATATAATACATATTCATGAAGAAAGGCTCATTTTAAAATGAAATATTTTACTTTATAGTAACCATTTAGACTTTTTGTAAGCACGGTTTGAAAAAATAGTCATGGTATAGGTGTTTGAGGTAATTTAATTTTTTTGCTGTTGCTGTCCTTTTACAAAAAAACTATCATGAAGCAATAAATTCATTCAATAAATGGAAGTGCAACATGGTGACTGGTTTTGTGGGCATCTCTTATATGTTGTCTCAGATTTCAAATCATTTTCCCTAACACTTCCACAGACCAGGCCTGCTGAGGTATGTGACCTTGCTTCTCTGCATGGTCTTTCCACCCCATTAAACCGAGTAGACAGGACTATCTTCTAGTTAGCCAAAGCTGAATCTTAACGATGGGGAGAAAACAGTCAATAGAGCACTGAAGAATGTTTAATACTCCAGCTTTCATTGATCCCTTTAGGGATAAAGTTACTCTTTTATCTGCAGTGCCTTTTTTTGCAATAGTAATATTACCACCCCATTTGTATGGGCTCACAGTCTCTAGTACCAAGTACTTAAAATGTGATACATGGGGGATATTTATCAAGCATTTCTATGTAAAAAAATGCATAAAAAAGTGATTTTCTACATTAAAAAGGTGATGCCAGCATAATAAAATACCGTAAATGCTGTTTCACCCGCAATACGCCATCAAAAGACCTTTTCAATTGTGCACATATCAATGTTAGAATTCCTAACAGTGCCCTTTTGCCACAGTAGAGTCGTGAGATGGAACAGCAGAATGCAGAACTGCAACACACAAGAGCCTTAAACAAGAACAGTGGACCTATAGGACAATGGAGCCTTGAGCAGGAACAGCAGAGTTGTAGTTTGTTGAGCAAGTTCAAAAGAAGTGCATGAATCAAAGGTTTTTAATTACCTTACTACCCACATCACATGCAGTAGAGGTGGTCAATGCATCTCATCTCATTAATTAGCATTGGGCTGCCACTACAAATGAGCAGATCACTGGCTCATAATAATATTTATGTGTTTTTCTATCTCTAAAGCTGCAGATAGGCTTTGAATACCTTGTCCTGCAAAGCCAGGTGTTTTCAACTTAAGGACCCCAATGAAATAGAAAAATAATTAAAGAACACGGTGTAACATTCAGACAGTTGGATTATTTGTTTGAATAGTGGCTGCAAATATGAATCAACAAAATTTGACAGAAGTTTATGAATGAAGCCAATTCCTGATATGATTGGTCTCTCTGGGTGGGTTAAGCATGGATTTATGTATAGACAATAATTTATAATTATTCCATTAGTACATGCTTGACATACCAGAAGTTCAAATTATTTTTAAATACTGCCTATAAGGTCATTAAACTCATAGTGCGAAAGGTCTTCTAATTGCCTCTAGGCCTTGCTGATATATTGGGTCTTGTGCTTTTGACGGCTTATCTTTTGCTTATGATTATGTCTCTGTTATTTTTAAGATCCATTAGTGTCTGGTTATGTGACAAATTGGATTTGTAATGCTTTTTGTCTTCTGCCTGGAAATGCTACTTAATCTTATGGCAAATAGTGTTTTCAAACATGGGCACAGATATATTGCTAATATTAAAAATGATCTTGTTCATTAAAATATATGTATACTGCAAGGGGTATCCTCAAGAAGCAATTTAAGCTTAATATATAAAAGAAAAACTTTTGGAAAGATCTTATTCCGGGTAATCCATCTCATATGTAGGCACTAAATAGGGAGGTAATACCAGTACATTATTGTAACAAAAAGAGGCTCTGTGACTCCATAGATCCTAAAGGGATCAGTGAATGCTGGAGAAGTAAACATTGTGTAAATACCCTATTGACTAGTCTTATTTTCTTTCTGCAGATAAGATGCAGCTCTGGCTGTCTATAAAAAGACCGTGCAGAGGAAAACAAGGCCACACGCACTTCATTTCAAAAAAGGATACTTTACCTCATTTTTATTCCATCACTGGGAGACAGGCAATACAAAGGATCAATGTTTCCAGGAGATACTAACCTGAGGACAACTAATACTAAGTTGCTGACTTAAATTGAAAATGTAGTCATGAGACACACCCGTGATTACCTGAACACCTACATTCATTTGTGTTAAAGGCCAAAAAACTCATGTAATGTGGTTGTTATGCCCCATGCCTTGAATCCTTTATATTGCCTGTTTCATATTGGTAGAAAATGATTTGGCCAAGTTCCTTTCTTTTGGGCTGAAGAGTGTGTGACCCTGCTTTTTCTACATGTTGTTTGCAAATGGGGATGTGGCCAGGCATCCAGGTTCCTGCGCCTCAAGTGCTTTATACTATAGTTGGTTCAGTGCTTTTAGTACATTTTTACTCTATGGTAAGACCATGATTATTAGTATTGATAGGTTATTTGTTAATCTGGCAGATAACAGGTATATTACACACGTATTTTTATTAGCCCTGGTTTTGCTGTGAATAGTTTGTAACCTGTTTTGTTTGAATTCATTTTCATTGGATTTTTGCATTATTTGATTACAATATACATATGACATATACCTTGTGTGGCATATATCCTTATTGGACAATTGTGTGGGGGTGTGGCTTGGATATATTTAAATTATATTTATACAGTCTGTACTGGCATATTTGAAAAGGGGCTGTTTGGCTTAAATCATGTTCTGCTTGTATCATTAAAGACTACTTCCTAATCTACTTCCTCAAACTATGGTGCCCGGATGGCGGCACTTGGTGTTTTATACGGGCTTCGTCTGTGTTCCGGCTGTTATTCACTTTGTCAGTTATGCTAATGAATAACTGAATTTGTATCTATTTTTGCTGCAGTTGCTCCTAGTTTCTATTTTTTTTTCAGTTTTCCCAGTGTTTGCTTAGAACTAAAAAGTGATGTATGAAACTTTCCAGACCTCTTTTAGAAAGGAAAATGAATGCCTCTCTTACCTCAGGCATTAGATGAGCCTTTAACAATTTCTGTAAAACAATTTTACCAATAAACATTTCAAGCCTTCTTTTTATAACAATAAAAACAGAGATGCCCTCGTGTACATTTTATTTCTGGAATAAAAACGTAGACAAACGTATTATTTGACTTCACAATGCTGCTATTTGTTACACTTCCCAATATTTTTATATAAAGGGTTTGTATCAGAATAATTATTTGTCCTATTATATTCTTAAAAGCGTCTATTGTTCACAAACCAAAACTTTTTCTGCTGGCGGAATTGTTTTTTCCTATTGCATTGCTTCTTTTCAAGAGGTTCCAAGTTAGTCATTTAGTTTAAATCCACTAATTGTTTTGTTTATAAGGACAAGGGCTAATCACAAGCTTTTTAACATTCAAGTCACGTGACAATCAAGGAGAATAAATCAGTTAAACAGCAAGATGCAGAACAACTCATTTTCATGTAAAATGGGGTGATTGCCTTTTAACGTGATTTTTTTTTAAGCTGTTAAAGCCTAAACATCCTGGTCTATCAGTTTATGAATTATTAATAAAAAAGGAAGAGAAAAGAGGCTTTCTTTTTCTAAATACCATCTACTAAGCCACCACAGACTGAAGAGCTTCACACTGATTCCTGATTTACATAGTCCCTGTTGGAAGTTAATGAAGACTGCTGAGCCACCTTTCAACATGCAGATAAACCTTCATGTATTTAAAAGCAGGGAATATGTGCTTGTTGCTGGCAAATTATTCATCTTAGATCTGAAGTTTTTGACACCGCCTGCGTCAGATAAACTGTCACCCAAATTGCAAACTAATTAGTGATTCAAACATTTTCGAGCTGATTGATGACAGAATAATTTACGCTTGTTTCTCAGTTTCCAGCTGGCACAGGCTGCTGACTGGAGTCCTAATTAACGCTAGTACATCAGTCATGTTCTGCCAAGGCTGCACGTACAATTAAAAGGCAGTTTAAATGGAATATCACATTAAAGAGGCTGGTAGATGCAAATGTGAGGAAACAGCGCTTTAGGAAGAAATGACAACAAAATCCCACTAACCAAAACAGAACAGAGATTTTTATTTATTTTTTTTTTTCAAAGACATGCATGATAACGCCTGAAAAATAATGCTTAATAAATAAATAGCACAACAAAAGGCCTTGATTTAAGATACTGCATATACGATATAATGAGGTCATATTTCAATTTGTTTGCAGGTTTTAGGCATTATTATTTAATGCTGGCCGGCACTAAAGGCTCCTGCTGATAACTGCTTGGAAAACAAAACACAAAAAAAATAGGAATTCAGCTGGTGCTGAATGTAATAAAAATGCCTGCATATCTTTGTGGACACATACACCATGAACGGACTTGACTTGACTAAACAGAATAATCTCTGACATTATGTTATCTAACTGTTCATACAAATGATGAAGGGCTAGTGGTGAATCATTTAGATGGCAGGTGCCCTAGTAGTAATATACAAACCCTAGTAACACAAAACACAGGTTTTCAACATACATTTCCTGCAATAAGGTTGAAGGTGAAACAGACATTAGGCAATAACAAAAAAACTATCATTTTATATTACAAATATAAAGCGCCCACGGTGTGAAATGCGTAGGCCCTGCTTTTATTTGTTTTAACTCTGCACCAATAAAGGACGTTGTACACAGGAGTGCTGGAGCTTTGTATCTTTTCATCTAATCAAGTCGTCTGTCTTTTCTCCAGAGCACCCGACATTGTAAACACATCCAGTAGGGATTTGTAGCGGTTAGTACATTTTGGCTGTTTATCTGTACCCAAAATATAGCACCAGCAATTATAGCTTAGCAAACCTAAACCATCATACCTTCTAATACCATAGATAAATAGGATTGTTTGCAGAGGTCAAAGAGTATACTTAGTCCTAGCAAGGTTTCTTCCAGACAGGAAATTTTCAGTGGGATATTTGTCCAGCACACTGGGATCCATGTCTGAGGCCTGAATGTCCACCAAGTTCTCATGAGCTGACCTTTAACTTACTTCTGGTGATGTGTCACCAATTCTGCCACAGTCTATAATAATGTGGATTATAGCCCACTTTTACAGCTGCTAGCCAGTAATGAAACTATTATCTAGGGCTCCTTCCAGGAGTCCTAAAGTGCACACCTAAGTCCTCCATTCCAGGTACGCTCAAGTATATGTTTTTAACATCACAACAAGCTACAAAGATGGTGGACAAATGGAGACCCTTGCTGTAGCGTAGAAACAAATAGGGAATATTTATGAAGGTAATTTTGACCTCTTTGTCACAATTCACTGCATTTTGCCACGTCACTATTTGCCATTTCACTGCACTTTCGATTTGACTCATTTATCTCAGGGTTGAAAGGAAAATGACAACATTGAAATGATCAATAGAGAAAAATATTAATACGTTGAAATGGCACATTTTTAATGGTTGACTATGATAGTCCCATTCATTCAAACAGCAATATTGAAATTGATATTGATGATTTTTTCATCAGGGATAATGATGTGACTTAGGAAAAGTTGCAGTTTCCCACTGGGTTTCTTAAAAGGGCCCTACTTTGGGCTGAACTTTGGCACTACCTGTAGTGTGGATGTACATCTCTGCTCTGGGGTATACCACTTTCTGGAAGGGGCATTAAACTGTTTGATACCTACACCCTCACACTGTTGAAATGTGCTGATTTTTGCACAGAGAAACTTCCCAGTAAGTTTGCTCTACATGTGCTCTCACTCTGCGGAAACCTGAATTCTTCTGGGTAAGCAACATAATTAAAAGGTTGATGACAGAAAACTCAATTATTTGTCACACACTATTGGAAATGAAAAGTTTGAATTATTTATTTGTAGCTGTATAAATGGTAATACATTTCAATGGGATAATTTGACACTAAAACAACTGGGATAAATTCCATTTTGATTATATAATCTGCTCCAACTTTGACCTCTTGGAAAATATATGCAACAGCTTCTATAGGCATTGACAACTGTTCATTACATCCAAATAAATAAAACCTTGAACTTATAAAATGATGTCACAGATTCTACAGATTAGTCTTTTCATTTTAAAATGTGGCCAGTGCCCTCAGACATACACTGGATTTTCTCTTACAAATCATGAAGTGAGTATTTTTTAAGGACTTAGGAGATAAACTAAGTCCTAAATTTAGCAGAGATAGTATAATCCAATCCAGCAATTTTGAATAGCTCATTTCCAATATGATTCTATCATTCATCTTATTTCATCTTTCTTTAAAGCTGGGAACAGTTAATCTTCAGTGAAGGCAATAAAAAGTACAGTGAAAAAAATTCTGCTCAAGAACTAATCTATTCACCTTGCTGGATAAAGCATTCAAAGTTGATTTTAATTTCAAATATTTTATTAAGAAATATTGGAGAATAATTATTATTATATGTAAAGGAACATAATGGATTAATTGTGTGATTCATTTTGCCATCTCATGACTTTGCTAAACCCCTTAAATTCTTGGCATGCAAACCATATTTCTCTTGTGTTGATACTTTAGATATGGTACAATGGCTGGACTTCAATAAAAGGAAATGTGCATGGGCAGTCTGTTTTCAACAAGGCTGGGCCTAGGGGTAAGCAAGGTAGGTAGTCACCTAGGCCACTGCCTATTTTGCAAATGTGCATGGGCAGTCTGTTTTCAACAAGGCTGGGCCACTGCCTATCTTGAAAATGTTGGGGGTGCAAAAAAGAGGAAAAAAAACATAAAAATAATTTTGACTCGGGAGTGTGTGGGTCTTAAGAGAATTTGTGCAACATGGAGGCCAGAGACAGGTAGCCTGCTGTACTATAACTTCTATGCAGAGGTGGTGTGATGATCTGATTCCAATCCCCTGAGCACCCAGACGGAGCAGCGCTCAGAGGATAGGAATGAGATCATTGGGCCGCCTCTGCATGGAAGCTTTAGGCAGACAGGGAGGGATTATGCAGGTCCGGGGGAAGTGCTTGAGGATGACATCCTAGTAGGAGCCCTGAGGAGTATCGAGGAATAAGACATGGCTGCCTGCACTCTGCTAGTGCTTCTATGCAGGGGCAGCGCAATGATCTGATTTTAATCCCTTGACCACTCAGACAGAGCAGTGCTCAGAGGATTAGAATCAGATCATCGGGTCGCCTCTACATAGAAGATCTAGGCAGGATGGAGGGATTATCAGGGGCACTGCACAGGCTGACAGTGGCACGTTGACACTCGGGAGATGGGTGGGGCACATTTTCATTACTTCACCAAAGAACCTTGTCCTGGCCTTGGTTTTCAAATACCAATACAGATAATATTTTCCTTTCCTAGACTCACTATTGAGAACCTTGTAAAGTATGTTTTTTGTTTTTTTTTGGTAAAATATGTATAAAACTGTGCAGCCAAAGGTAGATGACAGATTAACTTTCTGTATTTTGTAGAATGTGGAGGGTATCAGATAAATGCTGCAGAAATGTTATAGGAAAATGAAAACATACTTCTTTAGGATTAGACACCATACTATTAAAATGAATTACACCTGTCAGTACTTATTCATTTATATGAAAGGGATAAGTTTATCACTTGAATGTTTTAGAACCCTATTTGATTTACAAATGGTGCTGCTGGTATGTATTTATTTATGTAACAGATTTGTATTTTTTTTATTTGCAGTTCATTCGTGTTTGCTTTGCTTTAGCTGTCTGGCATTAGCACTTCCCAATTAACACTCTAAAATCAAATGGGAGCTTCAATTTTTCATTAAAATAAGTGACCAAGAGTCTTCTGCAGGACTGGATAATTTCTTCCTGAGACACCCCCAAGAAATGACAATGCATTTTCCCTAAGGTTTCCATTAAAGCTACATTCTATCAGTCTGAAAGTAACAAATTACATAACATCACAGTGTTTTATAATGGGAAAGTTCTGGTTTCTAGGACCATAACCTGCTAATAGTTGGTTTACAAACGTTTGTAAATGTGTAGATGTAGTTGGTCTGACTTCATTATTTAACAACCTTGTAACAACAGGATCATTTTAGCACAATTCCTACAATTAAGATAACTCAGGAAATCTACATACAGGCCTATAAAAATACTACTGTTAAAACAATGGCATATCTAGATGTGTTGTATTCATTTCATTCAAATGATATATCAGCTTTAAATGATTTGTAGCCCTGCTACATCTGTATTTAAGCTGTTTTTTTACTTCTACATTCTTTCCTTTTGTCCATTCCTCTCCAAAACATGTAGCTTCACTGTTTTATATTGACAATCACAATGTTCCCCTAACCATCCCAAAAGAACCAACAGATAGGGGGGAATTCACCATTCAGCGAAGTGAGCTCCGAAGCCTTTGGCTCACTTCGCAAATGGTATTATGCACATGCTGATGTCAGCATGCGCATTAAAGGGATTCCCGTCTCGGCGAGGCAACTCTTTCAGTCTCGCTGAGACTGGAATCCCTTTAATGCGCATGCTGATGTCCGCGCACAGGACATCAGCATGCACATAATACCATTTGCGAAGTTAGCCGAAGGCTTCGGAGCTCACTTCGCTGAATGGTGAATTCCCCCCCAGAAGTGTTTCTATGATTTCCTTCCAGTTATGTTATAGGTCACCAAGATCTTTTTTTCAATGTTCCTAATGTGTAAATCTGCAGCCTGTGTACCATTAGACTAGAAAAGAAAATTATATAAACCTATCGCACATGTTGTACCCCTAGCTTTTTGTTATATTTATTTGTATGCATTGTCTGTGAATTTGTTATATATTTAAAGTTTTAGTGTCCGAGTATTATGATGTGCAACAGTGTACTGTCAATGCATGAGATGATCAGCATATAGTTCTTCAGCTGTGCCAGCTTATGCTAGGAGTAAGTGCACATGCCCGCTCATAGCAAATATATGTGCAGCAATACCAAACCAAGGTGACATGGTGCAACCAATGTGATATTTTGGATAATGGTAATTGTATGGGTAAATCTCCTCTGCCTTTTTTCGGATGCCACACTCAGAGCACTTTCCGTTGGATCCTGACTTACTACTGGTATGAACTGCTTTGCAGACAAATGCAGGATCTAGCCTTTCTTTCCTCCTGGTTGGTGTACTAGCTACCTTATGTACCTAACACTTCCCTCACCTCTGAGGTTATCTGTTTATCAGAACAAGTTGATCTTGGTACTTGCATAAATAACCCCAGTGAAAGGTAGAGAGAACTTTATTGGAATTCACTTTCAATAGGGATTTAGTTGACACTCCTGGGGTTGGGCCAAATACAGACACCTCCAATTCTTTGGAACCCAGGAGAATGACAGAAACTATTTACTGTGCTCTACCTAGGAAATGCATAGGCCTATGTATTATACAACACCAAAGGTTCATAAAGAAGAGTACATTGTATAATCATTAGGGTGACTGCAATGAGTCCCTCCTCTACTTATAATCTATCATTTGTTTATCTATAATCTGTCTATTAATTTTTCTTTCCATTTATCCATCTCTAGCTATTGCTCTTTTTTAAATATTGTCTAAGAACGGAGGCACTTGTCTTAGACATAAGAGGTTTAAAATGTTATGTTTAGAAGATAACTGATGTTTTCTTAAGTGGTACCACTTGTCAGTTAATGACATGTTACTGACTCTGTTACAGAAGTGAATGGTATTGTTGAGAGCTCCATATGTTCTGCAAGCCCTCTTAAGCCTGCAGAAGGACAAAGGCATTGTGAGCATGTACCTATCTCAACCTGGTAGTTTTTGCCTTTAATAGCAACATTAAATACAGTAAAGCATTTCTCTAGTGTAAATAAGATTTCACATTAGCTGCTACTGAAGGGCTTATGTTATTCTATGCAACTACTGTGACAAAAAAGTCTTATTTATCGAGAAAGTCCATTTGTATGCAAGAATTTTGCAACTGTAAAGTTGTTTCTTCTCCATCTCAGAGGCTTTGTCAAACAGAGAAATATTGTCGTCATGTTCTAAATTGTTTCTTATCTTTTGATACTCAGCAGTTTCTCCACTTTTAGACAATTACTTGGGAATAAACTGCATCATTTCTGTTGAGACAATAAAGGAATATTTGGGAGCTATGGTTTTGTTATAATCTATCATATTCACAAGCAATATATCTGAAACACCTCGATTTCTTTGTAAAAGGAAGTAAAAATGGGACATTTGAACAGATAT
>WMED01014032.1:0-14181 GCA_019650415.1 Pipa parva | reverse complement strand
TTTAAATGCTTTTTTTTACCTAAATTTCTCGACTTATACACGAGTATATACGGTAATTTGGCGACTGGGCATTTACACACTGGCAGTGGTAAGATAGTCCGTTTCTCCTCCTCATTGACTGACAGTTCTCTGTGTTTGTATTTTGTAAGCAGTTAGTGCAAGGTGTGCTCAAATGCATCTCTAAAAGCAGCATTAGCCTGATCTACTAGATCCTGTAGGCACAGGCTAGTGAATATTTTTTTTTTAAATTCAAATACAGTAGTGTAGGTGTGTTCCTTTATGGTGCGTCAAGATAAAACTTTTATTGACATCTAAGACGGCTCTGTTTCTAGGGACAGGAAGAGCAGGAGGCCACCTGAACCATCAAAATCCAGGAGGGCTGCAAGGACCCTCACTCAACTTCTGCAGAGGTTGCTTGCACACTGGCCACCAAGGCTGCTCACTCACCTCCCCATTCCCCTCACCCCCTTGCTGCCTCCTCCTTCCCTCTGCCCAGTGTCCACCTGGCTGCCTATTTTCACCATCAGGGAGGTTGAGCCACTGAAACATTCCCCATAAGAGACATTGCAATGGCCGTTACCCAAGGCTCCGAGTGTCATTGCCACCAACATACAAATTGTGAGTAGTCATTAGGAAGAGGTTCATTGGTGGGTACAAGTTGCCTTAGTCCAACACTGTTTGAGATACAATGCTGGACATCCTCCTACTATTTTTAAAAAAAGTAGAACACTATAATAGCTAAAATATCACAGTAATGTAATAGTGGTCTCAGTGGTCATGGTTCCAGCTCGGTGTGAGACGCTGCTGGGCCTGGCCACTCTGCATTACTGCTGACCCCGCCTGCCAGCCCCTCAGTGTCTATGCCTGGCCCCTTTAGGATTGGGCATGTTTTAGTGATATGTTACCTCAGCATTTCTTATTAACCTTTTGAGAGAGTTCTGGGAATAGTGGATAATCAATAATGTTTGCTGCGTTAAAAGTTAATATTAGCACAAAGAAAATAAATAACAGCAATGATCCAAGTATAACCTGTTCCAGAAACCCATAGTGCCAATCAGCAGTTACATTTTACTGGTTTGGTGCAGTGAAAACAAATGCTTGATTGGCCACCATTGGTTATAACTTACTGTATTACCCTTAGGTCTGTATTTTATTTTTTAATCATTAAGTTGTGCATTTTATCTGATGCCTATGGAGATTGAAGCAAATAACACAGTAATAATCACTCGTACAAAAAAGTGCAATCATTTAGATATGCACAATAAGCAATAAAATCATACTGTATGGTCTATTAAACATTAAATTATGATAGATCAATTGATCCAGAGATCAATACATCGATTCACAGAATGATCATTGATTAATCCATCTAGAGATCAATTCAGAGATTGATCACCCGTAGGTACAGAAATTGATCCATAGATCCAGAGGTTGATCGATCCACAGATCCAGATAGAACCAGAGATAGATCATTTAATCAATCCAGAGCGATCAATCATTTCAACGATCCAGATCAATGCAATGTTCCAGATTGATCAATCGATTCATAGATCCAGACTGATCGATCCAGAGATCGGTCCAGATTTCATTCCATAGACCCAGAGATCTATCAATTGATCCAGAAATTGATCAATCCAGAGATCCTAAACAATCTATAGATTCCATTCAATAGATCCATAGATCCCAACTGATCCATAGATCAGAACGATCCACACATCCAGTCATAGATCTAAATCTATCCATAGATCTCAACTGATCCATAGATTCAGACAGATCCATAGATCCCTATCAATAGATCAATAAATCCATAAATCCAGATAGATCCACAGATCCTGATTGATAGATCCAGAAATCCCAATAGATCCATACATCCCAATAGATAGATTGATCCATATACCCCAACAGATTCAAAGATCCTGATTGATCCATAGATCCCAATAGATTCACAGATCCTGATTGATTGATCCATACATCCCAATCAATAGATCGAAATACCCCTACAGATTCAAATAACCTGCTTGATCCATAGATCCCAATCAATCCATAGATCATATATCAAGATCCATAGATCCCGGTAGATCCATAGATCCTGGTTGATAAATCCAGACTGATCCATAGAACCCAATCAATCCATAGATACCAAACAATAGATCACAATTGATCCATAGATCCAGATCAATTGATCCAGTGGTTCTGATTGATCCATATATCCCAATTAATAGATCCATAGATTACAATTTATTGATAGATTCCTCCATTAACTCAATGGATCCCAATTGCTCAATAGATCCAGATTAATCCATAAAGTTGATTGATCCATAGATTAACTTTGATCTGGATCTATGAATCGATGAATTGGGATCTATGGATATACTGATTGGGATCTATGGCTCAGTTAAATGATCTGGACTGATCGAAATCTCTGGATTGATTAGGATCTTTGGATCAATCTGGATCTATTGATCAATCCATGGGTCAATCAATAAAGATTGATACAGATCGATTGATCCAGAAATTAATTAGTAGATCTAGAGATCAGTCCAGAGATTGTCCCACAGATCCAGAATTATAAAGATCCAAATCAATCCATAGATTCTGATCAATGGATCCAGATCCACCCATATATCCCAATCAATCCAGAGATTCTGGTCCATAGATTCATTCATAGATCCCAATTGACAGATCCATAGATCATGATAGATCCAGAGATCCCATTTGGTATATCTATAGATCCCATTTGATCCAAAGATCTAAATCAATCTTCAGGTCTTGATTGATTGATCCATAGATCCTGGTCAATTGATCCATGGATCCCAATGGATCCATAGATCTCTAGATCGTGAATGATACATAGATCCAGACTGATCCATACATCCTGATCAACCCATAGATTCCAATCAATATAGATCAATCGATCCAAATTGATCCATCCATAGTTCCCAATTAGTAGATCCATAGATCCAAATTAGTAGATTCAGATCAATCATTCAATTCATAGATCACAATCAATCCATAGATCCTGATAGATCCGTTGAGTCAAATCAATCCATAGATCCAGTCAATTAATTGATCATAGATCCCAATTGATTGATAGATCCATAGATCCCAATTGATCAATTCATACATCCCAATCAATAGATTCATAAATCCCAATTGATCCATAGCCGCCGATCAATCCGGATTGATCCATGTATCCCAAATGATTGAGCCATAGATTCTGATCAATTGATTAATAGAACCTGATCAATCAATAGAGCCCAAATCAGAGATCCCAATCCTTACACTGATAGATCCACAGATAGATACATGAATGATTGCCAATGTTATGTTTTTCAGAGCATTAGCTTTGCTTTAAAGGAGAATTATTGGCTTGTTATGTCAAGGGGTGAATCCAAAAAGAGCAAGAGCAGTAGTTTATTACTGCACTTATTACCGCTAATGCACTTGCTCTATTTTGTCAAACTGACAGAGAAAGTGAAAAGGATGTGGTGGTGCCTGACAAGACAAAAAGACATCAGCAAAATTAACATAACAAGGCTATATACTGTAGTTCCCATTTAATTTAAAATAATGAGCTGCTAAACTTTACTAAGATAATACCTTTACTGCCAGACTAAACAAGTATAGGTGGAAATATTTCCATATTTATATTTATTTCAATCAATTTTAATGTTCATTTTTTTGCATCAGGGCAGACAATTAAGACTGTATAATAACATAGCTCAAAGAGTTTCCACTACAGTAACCCATAACAACCAGATAGGAAATAGCTTTTCTCGATCTAGGATAGTTACATTAATTAAAGGAAATGTTTCATTGGTTGATATAGTTTACGCTATAGTACAGAAAATATTTCAAATACTGTTGTACCAGATAATTATTACCCACAGGATTGACAGGAATTGACAACTGACCTCCTCCACAGGCTGTAAGAAAAAGAGAAACTTACATTAGTTTTAACTTCTAAATATCCAATGTCTTATATAACTTAAATGAACACATAGTTGCCTGTCTTATTCTCTTCTAAATATACTCTGGGTAGTGTAAATGAAATGTCCAGCTGTAGATGCAGGATCTATGGACATTACCCAGAATAAAACCATAAATACAATATACTGTATATTTTATGGGCACTCTCCAACACTGAATGTAAGAAGTACATCCCTTCATCTACATCTTTAAGATCTCTTACTAAGCTAAGCTTCAAGCTTGAAGAACATGGATGATGAAAAATTTGTACAATTTGTTCAATATCTGACCTTTGTTTGTTGAGTTAAACTATGAATCTGAACCAATTAGAGTCAGTAATCTGTTGCCCCCTGGTTGGTACAGTTTATAATAATAGGCACGTTTTGTTGCCATGGGTGGAGGCAAAATCCCCGTAACATTGTTTTGAAAAGGAAGCAATAATAAAGTTCTTTATCTACTGTAGTATTATGTTTTCTAATTTGAACACATAAGTCTATTAATGGTATTTTTATTTTCAATTTTGTCAAATAACTTACCGCAGTGTTGACTCATTTCCTGTCGGACGAAACCTCGTATTTCATCCTCCTAAAGGCAAAAAAAGGTGGAAATATTAAGATATGTTTCACCATGAATAAATTGCCATAAGGTATTGGAGTTAAGCTTTTAGGGGTTATTCACTAAAGTCTGAATTGTTGCGTATAGGTGCGAATTCGTCAGATAAAGACAGTCGCAATAGGTTGCTACTGTTGCAGTCGCGTCTTTATAATGAGAATATTGTCACAAGTCGCGACTTTATTATGGAAAAAATTGTCACAATCTGAACATTAAAAATTGTCGCGACTTTACAATGGGTAAATTGTCACGGATTTGCTATGGGAATCCGCTGTTTGAGAATTCAACAGTTGAATTCACACCTTAGTGAATAACCCCCTCAATTCACGAAAGTCCAAATTGTTGCATATAGGTGTGAATTCGCCAGCTAATGACAGTTGCAATAGACTGCTACTGTCGCAGTTGCATCTTTATAATGAGAATACTGTTGCAGTCGCGACTTTATTATAGGAAAATTGTCGCAATCACAACTTTAAAAACTGTCGCAGTCGCTGACTTGCTAAGGGAATCCACTGTTTGAGAATTCAACAGTCAAATTCTCACTTTAGTGAATAACCCCCAGCTGACATGAAAAATAATCTGCTGCTAGTTTCCTATTAAGATGCAATCGGGGCAGACGAAAACATTTGTACCCCTGGTCAGTTGCCTAGAGTCATCCCCGTAGATGCTGCCCCATGTCACGTAGAGCTTACCGTCATGCCTGCAGACCCCTTTTCTCCTTTTACACCGTCTACTCCAATGTTACCCTAAAACAGACACATACAAGCATTTATGGTAGATACTGTGTACACCAGAGGAAGAAATACTACAAAACTAAATTCTCTACTAGCTGCATAGGGACATGTTTCAACAGTTCCAACAACGTTCATCTATTCTACATAACTTCTGGCCTACCTGCTGTCATCAAGGTGCACTAAAATTCCCAGAATCCTCTGGATACCTAATACAGTAAGGAGGTTGGGATTTGCATTTCAGAAAAATGTGCGGAACCAGAGGTTGGATACTAAGATAAACATGCACATATTAGATTGTTTATACACCTGCAATTAAGAAAGTTTAACTTCTTTAGTCATCACTAAGAGCATTAGACTAACTAAAAATAAGTGGAAATGTAGTATCTAGAATACCATAGACCACAGTTTTTTCAGGGAACAATCAAAACAGCGTGATTATGGAAGCACCACCCAGACTGCACACCTGTTCTCCTCTTTCTCCTGGTATCCCAGGGTTTCCACGAGGTCCAGTAACTGACTCTCCAGGAGGGCCTCGCTCTCCCTTAAAATGACAATAATTTTAAAAAAACACACAAGTTAAGGTTTACAATGTGTGAAAAATAGACTATTGGAACATTGCATTCAAAAACAACTGTCTCAGCAAATCGCAAGGCTAGAAGAGTCGGACCCTGGGAAAAACTGAAAGTGGGTCCCTGTATGATGTAGCGACGAAATAAGATTTTTTTAAAAAAAAGCAAAAAAATATTTAAAAACGATGAAAGAGATTAAAAGGGAAATCAATGAAAGAAAGTTTCATATTTTAGGAATAGCAATATGAAAAATTAAGGGTAGACGAAAAAATAATTAGTGTGAAAGATATCAATTTACATGTGGACTTACCTTCTGTCCCTGAAGTCCCTCTGGACCTTTTGGACCAACTGGACCGAGGGGACCAGGAGGCCCTGATAATCCATCAGCTCCCCTGAGGCCAGCTGGACCAACCACACCAACAGAACCCTGAGGTTAGATAAGTGAGAGGTATTAGGTAAAAGCAATAAACTTCGCAATGCTGACCTTTATTGACTGTGTATCTAAACGAAATCCCATATTTCGCATTCTGCTTATTTGTGCTCCATAAAATACAGTAAACAGTTTAGTTAATCATTTGCAGGGCCGGTTCGCCGTATGGGCGAACTGGGCGGTTGCCCTGGGCGCAGTTAGCAAGGGGGCGCACGCACCGGCGCCCCCTTGCTAAATGCCGTCGCGCTCCATGACTGACTCATGTGACCCGATCGGTCACATGAGTCAGTAGAAGACCGGGAGCGCACAGCCTGCAGCAAGTGAAGCAGGCAGAGGATGGGAGCCGCGGTACATTTGGATGGGGTAAGTAAAGCCCCCTCTGACCACCCTATTGCCCCCCAGCCCCAGATCTGCCCCCACATCCCCAGAATTTGTCCCCTCAGCCCCAGATTTTTCCCCCCAGCCCCAGTACTGCCCCCCAGCCCCAGAACCTGCCCCCCCAGCCCCATAACCTACCCCCCAGCCCCAGAAACTTCCCCCTCAGCCCCAGAACCTATCCCTCAGCCCCCAAACCTACCCCTCAGCCCCCAAACCTGCCCCTCAAGGGGTGGTTCGCCCAGGGCGCAAATCTAGCCAGGACCGGCCCTGATCATTTGTATTAGAATATTAAGGTATTGGACTTTGGAAGAAAGGTTCTATTCCCATAAAGGTTGGTGTAGCCTACCCTCCCTACCAGGTTGCAATAGTAACCTGCCCAACACCAGCAAATGAGAGTATTTCCTCTATGGGAGGGTTTCTGTCATTAAAAATAAGTCCAGCCAATTTTGGTTGCTTTTGGAGCACATGGGGAGCAGAAAACTCTCATCTCCCAGCATGACATTTGACAGTAACCTTAGAGACCAATGCCAAGCAAGCTACTGCCGAGGCAAATAGAATGATGGGAGCATCAAAAAGCAAACAGATGAACATGATGAGTACATAGTCCTACCACTTTAAAAAACACAACTTGGGATATTGTGTACAGTTTAAGATACAAGTGCACAAGAAAAACATAGTGGGGACGCAACTGAAGGAACTAATAGTATGAGTGGACTACAGTAGATTGTCAAAATTGGGGTTGTTTATTTAGACAACTTAGAGGTAACTTAATAACCATGTATTAATATATCAAGGGTCAATACAGAGATCTCTCCCATAATCTAATATATACGGTATCATATATAGACTTAAAGGGGGAACTTTCTACGTCTTTGAGGAATATAGGTTTCTTGAAGGAGGTCCTTTACCACCTTTAACTATGACTCTGCAGGATAGTCAAGTTCAGGGGGGTGAGAACCTAATATTATTGTTTTAATAATATTATTGTTTTATTGTTTGTTTTAAAATAATAGCAATGCTAATCAGTAATTTGGGCCTTTTGTAATTTTAAAGTGCACAGTAGCCCAGGTATAAATTGCAGGTTTTGTTTTCTTACAGAATCTTAGGGACCCTATTCTGCCAACTGGACCCTGAAGGGGGCAGTTAGCCTGAAGCACCTGGTAGTGAATGTACAGTGGGCCAATAAGTATGGTCAACAGAGGATTGTAGATTGTAAAAGTGGGTTTTACACAAGTCATAAGTCTTTGTAAACCTCAAAAACGCCATGAGGTTCTGTATAGCCTTAAAATGAACCTTCATTTTCCAGTTGTGTACCATTTATCCTGAAGAAGCAAGAACATTTTGATGGTATTAGACAAGAACCACAATGAGGTTGAACAATGGAAGAATTACGATACCAGAAAAACTGCATTGTGGTTGGGTAAGTTTTGGTCTATAGTTTAGTATTATCAAGTTGATTCCTTTACTTACTTATGTAAAAACAAAATATTTAAATCTCTGCTTAATTTATTGCTACAGTTACATTGCCCTGAAGATATATTGCATACTTACTCGCTCCCCTTTTTCTCCTTGGTCTCCTTTGGCACCCTGTAATCCTTCCATGCCTCTATCACCCTATCAGATATAAAACAAATAGATATGTACTGTATATCAAATGTGCTTTATTTAGAAGTTAAATAGATTACTATATGCTTCTATATCAACCAAATGGACTAAGTTGGTATAATTCATAAAAAAATTTTGGAGGACGTTCATACTAGATTTTTTTGTTTAATTGGAGGGTTGATTAAGAAAGATCTAAAAAAAATTAAAGATATATAGAATATCAGATGTTTTTATTATTAATAACCTTTATATATATATATATATAAAGCTCCACCATATTCTGCAGTATGTATGACAGTGAGATAGAAGACCCTGCCTGCTGAAACTTAAAATCTTTTCAAATATTTTAACACACAATGAATTCCCGTGTTCTTTGACTGCTGTTACCTTAGCACCGACAAGCCCCTCCTTCCCTGGTAGACCTGGATGCCCTGGTATTCCTGGTTCACCCTTAGTAAGAAAAAAACAAAAAACAAAATTGAGTATTAATGTGTCATATAGGAAAATATAAGAAGTTCAGTGATTTATATAGATCTTGCTTTGACTTCACTTACAGAATCTCCCTTCCTTCCTGGAAGTCCAAGTCGACCATGCATGCCTGGGTCACCCTAAAAGAAAAGAACAAGAAATTCTTGTTAGCAAATGTTAATAACATTTATTACCTAGAGCTTACAAACCATATAGGCAGAGAAGGTGGCTGCGGTTTGACCTAAAGAGGGAAGGTCCTGCAGGGGAGAAGCAGGCCTTGTACAGATCAGAAACTGGGGTTCATGCCAGTATATGTCTGCCACACATCAATTGCAGCTTCATATAAAAAAAGTTGTTAAATTAACCACTGTTGACAAGCACATGGGTAAGAAGGTGGTTTCAATTTTTTGCAGTGCATTACTGCACTGGAGTCCAGTGATCTCTATATCAGCACCTGATGCCATCCTGTCCTTTCCCATACTTGTACCCACACATGCCCTGCAGAGATTGAGGGGGTAATTCAGGAAAGATCAAAGTTACCTTGCGAAGCTTCTCTTCACTTTGCCGAGACGGGTACGCGCTCACTGGACTCCTGCACTCGGAGATCAGCGATCTCGGCGAAGTGAAGAGAAGCTTCGCAAGGTAACTTCGATCTTTCCTGAATTACCCCCTGAATAGGGAGTAAAGCTTTAAACTTCTCCAGCACATTAGTCAATATATTAAAACTGAGCTTAAGTATCAATTGGTCTGGAGGAAGTCATTTGTCCTTAGAAAGCAGCATCACAGAACCCCTCTGCACCTGAGACTTGTTGCTATAGCAATACTGGAGGTTGATGGAGCAACTTGTTAAGCAGGCACAAATAATAAGCAACTTCCACCAATAGCCCCCCTCTAGATCCCTATAAGTGAATGTTTTTAGGTCAGGTGGACAGTGCTGCAGGGTGTGGGAGTCCCTTTTCACATTTTGGCCTTTTATTTTGCCAGAGAGCATTATTATTACACCTAAACTCTAATTAGACTACACAAATTAATCAAATATAATTAAAAGTAACCTTTCCCAAGAATGATCCCAACATCAAACTTATCTGGGGGTGACTCTTAAAAGGTTTTGGCTTAGATGTTTCCCCCCCCCCCCCTGCCCTTGATGGAATTAAAGCGCTGCCCAGAATTTCCATATGTTCCTGCAAGTGGGCTCAGTCCTGAGAGTGACTAGGAAGCACAGGGAATTGGGGCTGTGGTAGCAGCATTCCTTTTAAGCATACCCCAATGGCAAATGATAAGGGTTATTGCTTGCTTTGTATTCTTATGGCCATTGCCACATCTCATTTTTACCTCATCTAATCTTTATTAACATTGAGTTAAGAGGTTCATTAAAACATTTTTTTCTTCTCCCTTAGAATTAAACATCCCTTTAACTGGATACTGTTTGTTTCTTTATTAAATGCCTCATACATTTACCTTGTCTCCTTTTTCACCATCTTGTCCACAAAGACCCTTAATTCCACGCTCACCCTGAAAGGTACATACAAAGCAGCAATGTCATAATAGATTTCACAGACACTTTGAAGATTAGGATTTTGAAAAAAAAAAAAGCAAATGCTCCAATATAAAAGGTAACTGGTATACAGTACATGCCTAGTGTACTACACATAAAAATAGCAGTCGAAGGGGCTTATTCATGACAGTGAGAATTCGGCTGTTGAAAAGTATTCACTGTCGGATGCGTAGTGTGGTGTAGTCAGGCGGATAGAAGTAGGATGAGAAGTCATGTGGAGTGAGGTAAATTCGACAAGTGAAGGGCAGTGACATCAGTCTCATCATATCCCACTAACTGTATTCTGTAAATATTCTATTTCTATGTCACCTTGTCCCTGGGTCATGTCACTTAGTTGTGGTCGCCATTGTCACTTCAGAATGAATTGTCACCTTACACAACACTGGAGACCTGCTGTCAACCCACCCAATTCACCAGTCTGAAGTGGTGAAGTCAAACAGTTCAGAGCAGTTCACCTAGTCAAATTTGCACCTTCGATACACTCCTCCACTTAGTCAATAATGCAAAGTGATGCAAAGAGGAAGAGCTCTGTAAGATAGCGACTATCATAGAAGCCAAACTAGTCACATATTTGCCATTTCGCAGAGTTTAGTCAATAAGTGAACATGGGAAAGTGGAGAATAGACGCAAATTCAGAGCTATTCAAGACTATTGGTGCTTCTCAGAATGTGGCAGTCAGTCTTGTGTTTATGGACTACTTTGGAGCAGGAGGCAGTCTAGAGCCCTCTGCAGGTTGAATGTTTAACGCTCACACAATTCTAGTGCCACCATAATAGTAAATTAACTTGCCGATAAAAGCAGTACATGGAAACTGTCAGTCGTACTGTTCACATAAACTTATATTGTGATTCCCAAATAAGCTTCTGGCAGCAAAAATAAAGCATGTTTGTTTACTGTTTACAGAATGAATGTATTGCTGCTGAATTGCTAATGTTTTGTGCATGAAAGATACCAATTACAGACCATGTTGTATTTATACCTTGCGATTACTAGTCTTTTACATTAACAAGTCAGTGAAATGGCAAAGAATCACTGGCGCACACGTTTTCCTTTAAAAGAACAGTAACACCAAAAAATAAAAATGCCTCAAATGCATATATAGTTATGTAGGGACCCCCTCCAGGCCCCTCTACCTCTCAAGCACTGCGGTGCTCTCCTTTATCCAATGAGTATTAAGCTCCTCTCCTGATGCACGACTTCCTTCAGCTGCCGGCTTCTAAGCCTGCCGGCAGCTCAGTTGTGAGTAAGGGCTTGCGATGCTCTGTAATGGAAGTGCAAAGGCGCACCGCATAATAGAGTGATGTCATGAGCACATGACATCACCAGGCCTCCCGGCGCCCTTAAAGGGTCAGCGCCATTTTAGATTCTGTGCAGTTGAATCTCATTGAGCGCATGGGAAGGACCCTGCTCAACAAGAGGAGCCCCTGAGGCCTATCTTACCTCAGGTAGGGACCAAAAAGGACCCAGTTACCCATATTAAAGGGATATATGCCCATTTATCATATTTAAAGGACAAGTGCCCATATATAAGTAGGGGAATCCAGCCCCCATGTCCACATGTCCTACTGCATGAGAATCCAGTCCTAGTGACCAGAGGCAGCGCTATAGTAAAGAGCCAGTGCTAGGATTCCTTTAAAGATACAGAGCACCTTCAAGAGCCACAATTCCAGAACTGATTTTGAGTACCCTGGGTTGGAAAGCCTATAGCAGCAGCTACTTGTTGAATATACCTATTGAAGAAGTATTTGTGCCTGCATCTGTTATATAATTTCTACTGTCATATCTCATCTCCTCTCTGTGTGATAAGTTAATAAATGTTGCTGGTGTATCTTAACACTAAAAAGTCTCTGGCGCCCATGTTTCACACCGCACCACACTGCAATGATACTTATTACGACCATAATCCTCCGAATCAGTGCGAGGGCTCACTCCAGAGGGTAGAGTCATGAAATGTAACCCATGTTCTGCCGCTAGCCTGTTCTTATGATAAGGTGCTGTTCAATAGAGAAACCACCATTTTAACTATAGAATTATAGTTATATATTCAAGCTTGTGTCTATAAAGTATGATATTTAGCTATAAAAATGTGGCTTTCCTTAACTTGAAAGATAACATATTCTAAGAGCTGAATTAGAATAACTACCATATTAATGTAAATGAGAATTTTTTATTTTGTGTTCCTTTAAGTGAGAAAATTCTGTAGTTGGACTGCATCCTAAATTGAAGGATTAAGTTCAGGGACTACTTCCTGTCTCCCTTTATTACATGTAGGCTGAACAATTCATCCTTTTAAAACTGCACAGACATAAAATTCACATTCTACAGTGCTGATTATTAACCAATGTATCTTTACTGATGAGACTACCCTGGATTTCATCAGCTTCACAGTATGCACCTTCCATTCAGTACTGCAGCAGGTGGCTTTTAAATGTTTTCAGTTTAAAAGGAAAAAAAGGTAACAGTCATGATAACATATTAAACCGTGTCTAGCATTGTTTATTATACAATTATCTCATAGGCCTAGGCATCCTAAGTTATATTTTTTTCTTCAGACAGAAAGCATTAAGTGAACATGCAGGTAATCAAACATCCAAGGCGGCACATTAACAATTTATTCTTGGGTTTAAATTCTAGTCTAGTTAGAATATCCTACCTTTATCCCCCTTATTCCTGAAACACCAGGTTCTCCTTTCTCTCCTCGTGTACCCGGGATGCCATCCTTACCTGGAAGGCCCTGCATGAAGAAGACAGGCACAATATGATCAGTCTACTCACAAATCTAACGTGCGCCAATGAACATGGTAAAACTGACACCTACCGACTCTCCTGGATCACCAGGCTCTCCCGTTTCTCCCTGGAATAAAGGATAAGGATAATTAATTTACTCCTTTTTAATATTATAGGGTTATTCACAATCACAGAAAGGAAGAAACCATGCCAACGCAGCTGTACTGCAACCCGTTATTGGGTAAAAGGGAAAACACTACATTTTTCGGGCATCCTGCCCTTAATCAAGTGTGGCAGGATGCCCGGAACATGTAGTGTTTACACTTTTACCCAATAACGGGTTGCAGTACGGCTGCGTTGGCATGGTTTCTTCCTTTCTATGATTGTGAGTATATTTTTGGGAGACTTCACAGTTCTCCAACGAAGGAACCTGCACGTTATTAGAAGCTACATTATTCATCTCAGACCCAGGGAGAACCTGTATGCTATATAATATTATAGCAGAGGTTGGAAACCTATGGCTCTCGAGCCAGATGTGGCTCTTTTGATGGCCGCATCAGGCTCTTTGACTGTAATCTGGAGCCGCTGACATCACTGGCTTCCAAGTTGCTAGCCAATCTGGAGCCACTGACCTCACCAGCTTCCGGGTTGCTAGCCAATCCAGGGCCACTGACATCACATATGTGACGTCACATAGGACGTCAGCAGCTCCGGATTCAAAAGGGCTGAGCAGAGCTGCACATATATGGCTCTCTCAGCATAAAAGGTTGCTGACCCCTGTATTATAGGCTGAGTTTTAGGTGTGCATTAAGGTTGGAACCATTTGTTAGGACAGTACCACCCAGTTATGTAACTACAGAGCCTTTGTTAGAGTTCTGTCAAAACCAATTTAGATTTCCTCTTCTGTTTGGTAATGTCCATGTGTCTCTGCATGTGGAATTATTGACTGACCATGTAATATTGCAGTATTTAGGTAACATCCATGTGTCTCTGCATGTGAAATTATTGACTGATCAAGCAATATTGCAGTATTTAGGTAACGTCCATGTGTCTCTGCATGTGAAATTGACTGATCATGTAATATTGCAGTATTTAAGGTAGTTTCCATGCATCTCTTCATGTGGAATTATTGAC
>WMED01014031.1:0-14181 GCA_019650415.1 Pipa parva | reverse complement strand
TTACGTCACAAAACCGTGTAAGTCGGAACAAGGCATGGTTGCATGCAGTTCGACTTACTTTGCAAAACCGTGTAAGTCGGAACAAGGCGTCGTATAAAGTGTCATAACCCCGAAACGACGTAACTCGAGGCCGTCGTAACCCCAGGACTACCTGTACATAACGTGAGTGCAATTTCAGCAATTTTCTTTAAATGATGAAGATTTCTACATGAGGAGTTTCTGTTTCTGCTTTCTCTTAAGGCCAGCGCATTTTTCCATTAACTTGAGGATTGCTTATCCCTACCTTTACAAACTAAGGGCTTAATGATACTGACTGTGACAGGTGCAAGGAGACTGCTCATAGTAAGAGAGTAATATGGGTGAGATATTGTACACATAATCTATGCAGAGCTGGGCATGAAACAGAGATAGTAAGAGTTTTATTTAAAACCGGAATGAGTGATGCAGTGGAAATTGATCTAGGGGAAATGGCAGTCCTGGTTTCAGATTCATGAACAAAATAAATGCAAATGCAGTTAGATTGCAGACATGCAGTGGTCAGGGTGTGATTCCACTGAGCTTATTGTCATTTTGCTTTCTATACAGACTGCTGAAAGTAAAGCCAGAGGAACGACTGACCATTGAAGGAGTTCTAGATCACCCTTGGCTTAACTCAACTGAAGCACTTGACAATATCTTACCGTCTGCACAGATGATGATGGACAAGGTTTTCAATCTTTTAAAGATAGTGTACTCTGTTTGTTTACTTGATTTGAAATATTAATGATTACATTATGTCACAGAATTGGCCATTTTTCTCTACTTTTCAATGTATTTCCACAGCATGCCTTGCATTTTTTTGCCTTTTAGGCTGTATAAAATGTAACTGTATTTCCTAATGCTTTGCAAAAAAAAAATGAATATTAAGAAAACTACCTAGTTTATCTTTATCCTTATTTTAATTATTGTGCTTCTTTAAAGAGGCATTATTTTTTCCGGGTAGATACATTAACCCCTGTGTCTGTGTATGTATTTATATAGCGTTGATATATTACACAGTGTTTTACAGAGATTCACCATTCACTTCAGTCCCTGCCCCATGGAGCTTACAATCTAGTTTCCCTATTCAGTCACACACACATAGGCACACACAGATGTATGTTTTTAGATTGTGGGAGGAAGCCGGAGTGCCTGGAGGAAATCCACACAAGTGCAGGGAGAACATACAAACTCCATGCAGATGAAGTCCAGGGTGGAATTGAACCCAGAACCCAGCGCTGTTACAAGGCAGCAGTACTAACCAATGGGTTACCTCACTGCCCAGTGTTAAATTAAACAAACCATGTAACTGGAAATACATCACAGTGTTAAAAAAATATATTTGTGGTACTTTTTCCTTGGATGTGTGGCAGTATCCATACAGAGTATAAGAATCCTAGAAAGGGACTACACACACAGTAAAGCTGGTGTATAATTTTATACTTTTACGTTAGTGCAAGATGAAACAACTTGTACTAATGTTAGAGTAAAAGTTTATACACCAATGATTCTTACAGCTAAACTAGCCAAATCCATTCTGTTCCCCTTTACTCTGTCCAGCATTAAGAATGCCTGTGTTTTACCAATCATTTACAGTAAATCAAAGAGAAAGTTGATGCTTGTTAAATAGGACATATCTTCCCTCTGATATCGACAGAATTTCTATTAAGGATTACCAGTAGAATAGGGTTACATTCTCACAATGCCTTAGCATTTATTTGTTTTACTTTATCTAAGATACTTATTACATATTCTTTTTGTTTTCCATCTAAGGCAGTGGTTGCTGGTATACAGCAAGCCCATGCGGAACAACTTGCCAACATGAGAATACAGGACCTGAAAGTCAACTTGAAACCATTAAATATTGTCAACAATCCCATACTGCGAAAGAGAAAACTGCTTGGGTAACACTCTTTGTGATCTTTTATGTTTTTCTAATCCGCTTTCTCCAGCTGTAAAATTCTTGGATTGTTAGACAGCAGGTAGCCAGCTATTTCAGTAACATTTTGATAAAAACCTCAATAATCTGGATAACTGGGTCCCAGAATAACGATAAATTGTGTTAAAGGAAAAGTCGCATTTGCATAGTACATGTAAAGGATATATATATAATTTAGAGAACCTTAAAGGAAAGGTTTTTTTTTGTTTTTTTATCACTGTACACTTTTACCTATAGTAATTTAAGGAAGATGCGTTCGTATAGTCCAGTTCCTTAACAAACAACCCAACCAGTGTATGCTGGATCCAGAAATACAGTGGTACCTCGGTTTTCAAACGACTTGGATTTCAAACAAATTGGTTTTCAACCACGAAATTCGAGAAAATTTTGCCTTGGAATCTGAACAAATATTTGGAACTCAAACACCCGAGATGAGCAGAATGGCATTCACAGCATCAATACAAGTCAATCTGCGATTGGATTTCTTATGGGATAAATTGTTTTGGTTCTCAACCAAATTTGGTTCTCAACCGCACTTCCAGAACGAATTGTGGTTGAGAACCAAGGTATCACTGTAGAGGTAAAAATAACTTGAAAAATCTGTTTACTGTTCGCTCTCTGTCAGGACAACCTCTTGTAGTCGTCTTTCCATATATTTCCCTCTCACAATAATGTATAAACCTTTTCACAACCTCATTTCTTCTCGCATGCAGGAGATCATAGACAGATTTTTACATGCATGTCTGTGTGTCTAAATAATAAAGAAATAAGACAAAGAACAAAAATAATTTAATACAAAAATACTTCTTAGTATATTTAGTGATATTTAGTTAAGTATATAAGAGGTTTTTGATTTTCCATCCCTTTTAAATGTTATTAGCTGTATTCAGATTATTTACCTGTATATATAATTTTGCATATGATCCTTTCTATGATGAGAGCTGTGCATTTCCATATCACCTTACTGAACTCTGATTCTAATCTTTCCTTTTTACCCAAGTTTGGTGTATTGACCCACCCCTCTTATATATATGATATTATATATCAGTGGGGGCGAACCTTTTTTTTGCCAAAAAGTGACGTCACATACTGGTGCCTTCCCCCAAAGTGCAGGTGCTGATTAGTGACTTAATCATGCCTGTATCAGGGAAGGGCATTGAGCAAGTGCTTCTTCAGTGTAGGCCGCAGATCCAACCGGAAAACTGTCAAGTCGGGTCCACGGCCGGCACTGAAGGAGCGCTCACTCGCTGGGGGTATCAAAGATAGATATGCTGTTATACACAGTAAAGCTATGCAATACTATATCTTTCCAGAATCTACCTCTCGGTTTTAACGGCAACCTTACAGTGTATTTAGCTGCTGTGAATTTCTTGTCTTTCAGTTTAGTGTATTTTGAATACCAGAAATGCTCTTCTTACTCTTATATCTCCCTGTGATCACAGAACAAAACCAAAAGATAATGTTTACATCCAGGATCCTGAGAATGAAGCAGAAGACTGTAATGTTGCTTTGGAAAAACTGCGAGATGTGATTGCACAGTGCATTCTACCACAAGCTGGTAAATAAGTGTGTGTGCAGTGGGGTTTTATATGCAGGATTTATCCTCTATTTGTTCCTCCTGTCTCTCTTCATACTTTTAGTTATATAAATGAGAGGACAATTTCACATTGTTTGTTATTACTGATTGATCACAGACCACTGAAGACCAATTACAGTTTTGCAGCCTTGGAATAATGACAGACTTTGTGGGGTTTTTTTATCATGTGGCAATTATTCAGAAATGGCTTATAGCTGGTTGGCCCAGATCCCCCATTCACTTACCTGCTCTGCTGCCAGCAACCACTTCTTGTTTACTAAATGATGTTCTACCTCACAGGCCAGAATGGGGGTTTCTAATAGTAAAACCCCCTACTCTCAAAACTGGAAGTGGCTGGCGGTGGTGGGACAAGTAAGTAAATGGGGGAGGGGTCTGGTTGGTGTGTCTATGCAGTTAAGTTCCCCCTAAAGCATAAACAGTAAATATACCTTAAAGTAATACTCTGTGCACACAGTTATCTTTTAATGCTTTGTAAGAGCAGGACTAAAATCTAACTGCAAATATATTTAAGCACTAGATAAAAGAGTGGCATTACAATGTGCACATCTGATTTCTCCAAACCAAACACAATATGTTTTATTTTATATGTCCTATGGGCACTATTTGTAATTTTGTGTAGTGCTGAAATGTATTGCATTTTCTCCCACAGTGTTTAGTTAAATAGATTGCTTGCCTGAATGGAGGGGGAGATTGTATCATTTATTTTTTTGTCTTTTTTTCTTTAAAAACTGGGCAATATTTTGTCTCTTTATGGGAGTGAAATGAGTTATCTGCATAAGGCTAGTTTCTCAAATGGCAATAGTCCCATCACTTTGACACAGTATGTCAACATTACTACTAGACTGAACCCCCTTAACGGATAAGAGAATTACACCGGGTTTGTTAGTCACAGTCCTTCCACTAGAAAAACTCATCTGTTAACGTTGTGGCGGGAATGTAACCTATACATTAATGGGCCCCAAACGTATGTTGTTCTGAGACTATGATCCTGCATAAGGACTATTGCCTTGTGGGATAATAGCCTGAGAAAAATAAGATCTTTCAATTGCTTTTAATAGAAACTGCTGGTATACATACACACTCTGGCAGCTTCCTCACTAACACATTGAGCATTTTAAGGTTGATCTTATGTTTAGGCAAATATGGTAGTCATAGGATTAAACCAATATAGGCTACATTTCCACTGATACAACAAGTTAAGCCTTTTCTTATGCAACTTGAGATGAGACCATGTGTATGTTCAATGACAAAAACAGCCCAGTGTTAATGAGGGAGTGTCCCAGCAATTGATATTCAGAGAGTATTTGCTAACAGTCATTGTTCATAAATATGGCAAAACATGAAGTCTTCTTAGAGCAGTTACCTGGAAGTACTGTATTTTTGTCAAATCCAGATCTGTAGAAACCAAAGTAATTTGTAGTCTTGTTTACCACTAGCCTGAATTTGATGTAGTTTTTTATTTATTTGCTTTTTTCTTTTTTATCGAATAGGAGAAAATGAAGATGAGAAATTAAATGAAGTAGTACTTGAAGCATGGCAATATAACAAGGACTGTAAACTATTGAGAGACACTCTGCAAAGTTTCAGTTGGAATGGTAAGAGCCAAGGTTCCATAGTGATATAATAGTTGCCTTCACAAGAAATTCAGGCATTTAATAAAGGTCATTAAACAAACTATATTTTTAGACATTTTTTTTGTCATTTGATAAATTTCTCTGTAGTTCAAGTATTCTTTTTGTTACCTTTACAATCAGCTTAAAGTGTACCCGTCACCTCAAAATTCTTACTAATTTTGTTTCTACTAATGAAATAAACATTTTTGTAAATATATAGCTGTTAAAAAAAAAAAAAAAAGTACCTTTATACAACGTTTCTCTCCGTCATCTTCCCTGTTAGCCCGACTTATCTTTCTGGAGTCAAGTTTGGGCAGGGCTAATTGATGATTGACATTTGAGCTTCTCCAATCAGATCCCTTAAATCATGATCTAGCAGGGATCTGATTGGAGGAGCTATAATGTCAATCATTTAGCCCCACCCAACCCAATTCCAGAAAGAAAAGTCACACTGACAGGGAAGATGACAGAGAGAAACGCTAAATAAATGTGCATTTTTTAAAAATAATTATGAAATAAATTTCATTAGTAGAACCTAAATTAGTATTAGTTTTGAGATGACAGGTGCACTTTAAGTAAATGCTTTCATGATTTTAATTGAGCTCTATGAAGTGCCTTAGTTTGTCAAGAAGATAGAATTTTCATTATTTAATAATGCTATATTTAGTGTATGGTTGATTGACTGCAGAACCTCTAGCGATTATATAGGCAGTGGTGGTGTTTTTTCTACTTCTTTGACTCTCTAGCTTAGATCAATCAATACAGCAAATAATTGTAAATGTGCACATTAGTTATGCTTTCCTACTTTAAGGGGAAGTAAACCAGTCCTTTCTGTTTCTTTTTTAGGTAGAGGATTTTCAGACAAAGTCGATCGCCTCAAGCTCGCTGAAATAGTAAAGCAAGTTATTGAAGAACAAACAAATTCTCAGGAGGATTCACAGTAGCTAAAAGTGTCTCTCTTTTTTTAACAAAAAGAGGAAAAACCTTGCAGTGTCTTAAATAACTGTAAAATAATTTTATGTAAATTTCAACACTGCTTGAACATAACAGTATAAATGTAGATAGAGGTGTAAAAAAAAAAGAGAAAACCCAGATCATTGGTACTGTAATTTATTTTAAAAACTACAAAGTTTTTTTTCACACTACTGTACTGATATTTTGAAGTCTGGCTCGAAGTTTTCTGTTTATTGTTTTTTTTTTTTTTTTTTGTCATCTTTAAAGCCAGCCCTTTTGCTAGTACAATAGCCCTTACGGCTGCTATCCATATGAACACAGGTGCAGACAGACTCTAACAGAATTTGTTCAGTGATGCATTGAACATCTTGTCGTTGATAGTGTCACTTTGCTGACTGCTAGCTGTATCTGTGGGTGCAAAGCTGAAGAGGCCACTACAGCAAAATAATGATCATACTTGAATATAGGCTTATTTAAATGTAACCAGTTTGGTTCCACTGGCTCAGTTTCCTCAGGAATAATTGGAAACGGCACAAGCCTTGAATCTTGTTCACCAGCTGCTCTTTAAGCGTTGCAGAAAATTAAAACTATATATGAGTTTGTATAATTATTTATAAACTGTCTCTCTCTCTCTCTCTAGAAAATTCCTAATTTTTTTTTGAAGGAGTCATTTGTTGAGACCAGTTGCTATTTTAGCCCACAAGGTGGCACTGTTTGCATCCTCTCATGAACAACAGTGGTATAGCATGATAATGAATGCCTGCCTGTGCAAAAATGTGTTCTTTTTAGCAACTTGGAATTTTAGTTACCCCTTTGCTGGAGAATTCTGAGCTTTAAAGCCTTTGCTGCTGTTAATGGCTGTAATATATGGCCCAGGCAGTTCATTTCTGGCTACTTTGGCAGTTCAGGGGGGTTGTTTATTTTTTAATTATAAATTTTAGTTTTCTATTTGAAAATATTTTTTGTTATTATAAAATATATGCATATGTATGTGTGCCTACACATGCAGTGGTTAACTGCAATCTAAAGTGCCAATTTTGGAGGTTTACAGAAGTAATCTGCTACTTGGTAACATCGGTGTGTTTATGGTTTAAAATCCCATGTCACTCAGTCCGTAAGCGGTCTCTTCATGTGTTTCTAACATTGTGAAAAGTGCAGCGTTGTTGATATGCTATTCTTCACAGACATATATGTGCCTGGGGACTACTACTTGGTTTTGTACTTAAAGCACAGTGCACTACACTAAATGAGCACATGGCCATCAATAGGTAACTATGTGGGTGTCAGGGAATCCTGCACTACTAATTGGGAGGAGTCCAGGCTTAAGCCTGTTTTACATATGTTTGGTCCAGCCAGTTACATCCAAGCACATACTATTGAATGCTATGACACTTGTGTTTATATGCTCATGCTGTGCACTGCTTAGTGTCTGAGTGAATTGCAGCTTGTTATAAGTTCACTGCATCTCAGTTTTATTATTGTGAGTCACATTCCCAGTTGTCTGACATTGTTTTGTGCAAGTTCTAACACTTTCACATCATGCCAAAAAATCTAGCACGGAAAATCTAGCTGCACTCCTGCAATGCACATTAAAATCCACTTTCTTCAAAATGCATCATTAACTTTATTAACAGCAGGGGTACACTGTGAGCAAAAATGTAAAAAAAATTACATAAAATGGGGTTTTAATCCACTTTATTCAAAAATCTTCATTAACCTCATACAGCAGGGATACACTGTGAACAAAAACCAATGATGATCTAATGATTTTAATGGAGAGTCTTGAATAAAGGTGATGACGTTGTACATCGCTGGAGTGATTTTCCTGTCTCTATGGAGATGAATGGGAATCTCATGATAGACTTATTAGAGCGATAACAGTGCTGCAATGTTACAAACAATTTTCCCTTCTTCTAATGTTTTTCCTTATAAAATTTTATCTGAATTTCATACATTAAAAATTACACACAGTTACTTAATCCCGTAGTGGAACTAGGCATTTGGTATCAGAGTAGGCTATTTTATAGTCAGCTATATGTAGTTGGTGACAATAGATTTTAGGTTTGAGCCATACTAGTGGTTTGTATCACTGAACTAATACTTTATGGTAAAAGTGCAACAAATTCAGCACCATTGCTTTTTAACCAGAATATCTATGAAGACTTGTTCCTACAGCTTCCATGCCATAAGGCTGCCTGCAGTGTTTACTTAGTTCTTTAACAAGGAAGCAGTATGCATGGAGCAATATGACTTGCTATTGTTTCCCTTTAAGACAAACTTCATGAACTTACAAGTTGTAGTTTTTCCTTATAGTTGTGTTTATTCAGCGGCATGAGTTATAGCTCAACTTACTTGGATCTGCCTTCAAAGTGCACATTGTGTCCCTGGACTAAGACATGGGCCAGTAGGCTCTGCAGTTTCATTTCTTTGTAAAATCTAAACCTTCCATTAAATTAATTGCTGTTTTTACTGACTGGGCAAAAGTGGCAGAAAGAGATCACAGTGCAAAATGGTTGTCTAGTCCCTTCTTTCTGGTGTGAATCTAGATAATGTCCACTAGTGATGATGTACTTGTAGTTAACTGTTGACATTTAGGTAAAATGCCTGAACCTTTTAATGCTATGTACTTGCAGCATTCAGTCTTAAAGTACCAGTTACACAAAAAAGAAAAAAAAGCCCATTTGGTTTGAGACGGTGGTTATTTCTGCATAGTACAGGTAAAAATCTTATCTTTTGGATGTTTACCAAATACCAAGATTTAATTTAAAAGACCTGTAACACCAGAGAAAGCCATGATACCTGCAATCAGTTTCATTATTTCCAATGGGGCAAAACTAATTTGGCTGTATAGTTTATGCTATAGGCAACAATAAACATTATTTTTACAGCTTAGTTATATGGTAGCCAGTGTGGGCCTGGCCTTATCCAGAAAGCAATATCTATGTGTTGTTTTTCTTCCTTGTGGTTCTTAGCACAGACTATGTAAGGTATGGGAATATTTTATTTGTTATTTGCTGTTCCTCCTATAATAACATTTTGCTTTGTCTAAAGAAATTCACAATAAAACTGACCAATGTCTAAACTAAATTCCAGTTTAAAATTTAAGCACTGTTATCCCCAGCGATCAAAATTTTGCTGAACAGGTTAGAGCCTGGCTAAACATCAATCTTAACAATGTAAATAATCCTAATATTTAGCCAGCAACTTTGCTTTGTACATCCCTAATTATAATAATCACACCCAGTAATCTACAGACTGTGGCTGTTGTGTTGTTGCTGAACTACAAAACCCAGTATTGTCATTTGTATCCATGCTCAAGAATACAGACATAACTCATAATGGAAGATTCCAAAGAAAACTAGCTTCCTTACATTCAAGCCAAATATTGGTTTCACTTTTATGTGACTTGGGAAATCTGGGAACAAATATGTCCCTAAAACCTCTGATGTGTTGTCAGGAGCACTCTTACATAAATCCAGATTATTTTCCTTAACTTCATTTTTTTTTTTTTTAGCAATCAAGTTTTGTTTTTAAAGCATAAAACAAACAGTATTTGTTCTGATAAATCCTTGTTTGCGCTTTAAATGCTTCAAGTATCCAGTCTGCATCAGTCATTTTGTGATTTATCTGTAGCATCATAACAATTGCACATCCCCTTGTACCATTGTATATTTTCAATCATAATTGTAATGTAGTCATTTCCATCATTTCAGCACATAAATGCTAATCCTCATTGATATTGTTATGTGTTGGCTCATAAGATATACGAAACCTGCAGACCTCCAGTTTTCTATACCTTTCAGCATATGTTAAAGGAACAGTAACACCAAATAGTGTGCAATTCTCATTAGAATTGCTAAGTCAGGTTAATGCCTGCCCAGTGTTTACTAAAAATGTTTTGTGTGAAGTTCAACTTCTGATTTGTGTTTTTGTTTTATTGGAAATTTTCAGATCTGTGTAATATCTAAACAGACCAGGGGTCTCAAACACATAGTCCATGTGGGCACTGAAGTTGCAGAGACATCCCTGGAACCGCAAAGAACAGTCTAAGGGCAAAAGTTATTAAAGTGGTCTTTTTTTTTGAGTTATACCATGAGATCTCAAGTTGATCCCACAAGATTATCACTCTAGTTTTTCGATCGGATTTTTCAATGGAAAGGTAGCCAGACTTTACATGAGTAGTATGGCTACCATTCGATCAAAAAGCTCGAGCAATAATCTCACGGGATCAACACGAAGAGACAGAGATGGGTCTTTTCAACTTTAATAAATTGCGCCCTAAGGGAGAAGCATGCCCAGCAGTGGTGTATGGTGAGCCCCCACAAGACCCGCAGTGGTGGGCTTGCTTCTTCCTCAGACTGTTTTCTTACCTTTTGCACACACATGAGAGCTGTGCACAGGTGAGAAAGTGGTGTTTGGTGTTGGCACAAGAAAAAATTTGCACTGTTAAGCAGAGCATATCAAATGTAGCCCGTTTAATTCAGATTTTTACTCTGTGGCCCATTTACCTGACCAAGTTTGAGACCCCCTAGTATTGGCACTCTTTCATTCAATGCTGAAACCATAGTTTTCATCTCAATGCCACATAATAATAATTCAATGTTTTGGAATGAAAAGTTCTACAGTTTTAAAGTAAACCATTTAATAATATCCTGCGTCTAGAAATCATTAAAGAATTTTGCAACTTACTAGTAGACTTTTTTTTTTTTTTTTTTAGTGCTACTGTCTCCTTAAAAGAATACTAGTACTGAGTTAGTACAGTCACAGGCTTCAGCACAGGACAAGGATTACTTTTATGTACAGTCACTATTCTTAATGTTGCCTGCCCTCTAATAACATTCTCTCTTTTGCTTTGTGATATAAGTTCCTTTTAAAACTTTATAGTCTTGATGCAGAACCATCAACATTCTTCATTTTCAACAGAGTTTTAGTCACAAATCCATGCTGTTCAGTTAATTCATTTACATGAAACAAGCTAGAAGGTCTGCTGGAAGACTCATTTCCAGGCTTTGTATTGGCTTTGGGTAGTTTGGGGAAGAAATTGAGTCTGTAAAACAGTAAATCTGACACTGTATAATGTACTTGTTTGTTCTTGGTGGTGACTGTGAGAAAGGAATACATGCAAATTAAATGTTCTTTTTTTATTTGCTGAAGGTCAGATGATATTTGTTTTAGTGAAATCCATCCGTTTTCATTTATGGATTCATGGATTAGTAAACCTATATTTCATCAGATATTTCTGTTAATTTTTTTTCTTCCTTTTAGTGAGTGTTTATGGTAGAAAAGAATCCTGGTATGATCTAAAACAAGTTATTGACTTAAAAGTATTCAATCAGGAGAATTCGTCAATGGGGAAATTGTTCACAGAAGTCTATTGACCTATAGCAACCAATTGGCAATCTGCATTCTCTGGTAAAAGGAAGGTAGTAAGAGTAATAAAAGGCAAATTCTGATTGGTTGCTATGGGTTACTAGATCTCAGTAAACTTTGCCCCTGTAGATGAATTCTCATGAATGTATTTTAAAACCCATTTTAGGCAGCAGTGTATAGTATGTGTTAAACCTTGGTTGAGCACTCTATTTGTGGGACTTTTCTCCTGCATGTGGGAATGATGGGTGGACCTTAAACTCTCTAATCATCATTTATTTTACATTTATCCTGCCAAGGAGGGCTGCACTTGAGTTTCTGATACAATCACCTTTCTGGTAAAACTGTGTTTGACAACACACTCATGCCCACCAGCAACATTCTCAAATGTATGTGTGTTTTTTGTGTGTGTATAAAATGATATACACACATATATAATGTTACTAATTGTGTTTTTAAAGGTCTCCTTTTCCTCTGAGCTACTGAAGCATTTCAAGTTTAGACTTGTTTCAGTTTGGAGTTCTCATTCCCCCCATAGACCTTAAACAGCAAATGCTTCGGCCTATCAAAACTAACAATACCAATTATTTTACATTCCTGGTATAGAATTAATAAGCATTTCATTGTGATGTCATTTGACCTTTGGAGAAAATGTGGCCCTCGTTTATTTATATGTGCACTTTCTATGAATATCCTGTTCTTAGCAGCAAGGAATCTGGCTGGAGACCTAGAGGGGTAATTCAGGAAAGTGCGAACTTACCTGGCGATCCTTCGATTCACTTTGCTGAGACTGGTACGTGCTCCCTGCTCTCCTACACGCGGAGATCAGCGAATGATTTAAAGGTATTCCAGTCTCGCGAGGTGACTCGAGTGGTCGCGAGGTGAGCTGAAGTACCTTTAAAGCGTTCGCTGATCTCCGCATGCAGGAGAGCAGGGAGCGCATACCAATCTCGGCGAAGTGAATCGAAGGATCGCCAAGAAAGTTCGCACTTTCCTGAATTACCCTCCTAGAGCGCTAGAGGAGATGTTTTTCTGTCGTTATGTAGTTTTGTTACTTCATCTTCAGTCTCTCATATTTAATGTACTAAACTTATTTTATTTATCTTGAAATGTTTCCTGTGTGATTTCATGTTTTCAGACCAGTGTTATAATGTAAATATGCATCACTGTACATAAAACAATTTTACTTAAATTGCTTACTGTTTCCTTTTTTTGGGGATGTTAATGATGTATATAAAATAGACAATATAGCTCCTATTGTGAAGCGTATTACCGGTCACAGTAGGATTCCTCTGACCATGTAAACACACGATACAGATCATGTTAAATGGGTACTTCCTATTGAGCAGTAAATTATATCCTGCTATATAGTAGAGACGTAGAGTGTAGCACCATGTTAACCATAGACATAAGCAGAGACTGAAGGCCAGAGTAGTCTGGAAAGCTTGTATTTACCATCAAGTCAGTTAGTCAATAAAAGGTATCATCTATACTTGACGTATCCTGCTTAAGTAAAGACATTTTTCTTCATTCCTATCAATGCAGAGGTGTATCAGTCTCTGGGTAAGACTATACTGTGAGTTTTGCTTAATGTCTGTACTATGTGTATTTATATAGTGGCAACATATTCTGCATTGTTTTTTACAAAGAACCATTCACTTCAGTCAGAGCTTACAGTGTAGTTTCTCAGCCCAAGCACACACAAGTTTAAGTGTAAGAACATTATAAGTTATGGGTAGTAGATAACTGAAGGTGGGACCTTGATCCAGGGAATTATTCTGATTGCCATATTTGGAGTCGGGAAGGAATTTTTTCCCTAATATGAGGATAATTGGCTCTTGCCTCATGGGTTTTTTGCCTTCCTCTGGATCAACATTGCAGGAAAATAGGCTGAACTGGATGGACCTGTGTCCTGTGATATATGAATTGAAATTGAGCTATTAATTTCATTTGCTTCATGTGTAATTAAATGGAGTAATGAAAATTAAGGTGACAGCTTAGTCTTGTTGGGTAGTGCTAAGGGCAAAGTGGCATGGATGTTGCTAGGCCTACAAATCCAGGAATAGATCTTATGCTTGTTACCCCCAAGTCTCCTGTATTTATTTTATCAATAACTTTTTTGAATCTTATAGTAGTTATACAGACTTTACTAACTGTGTGTATAGAATGCAGAGGTACAGCCAAATGGTACCACAGGTAGTAATAGGCCGACGAGGCTGGTTGTATTTTGACTATGTAACTCTATGGACATGGGCCTTGGCTTTCAGGGGAACCTTGAACACTCCTAGAAGTTAACAGTAAAAAGCAAAGTCAGAGTTTTAATAAAACAACAATAGCTGAGAAGTTAAGGAACGTTTCAGTATGAGCAGAACTAGCAAAACTTTTTGCTGATGTCTTTATTCTGCCAGTGATTCAATTTCCCAGTGACAGCCATACATGAAGTGCATGGAACCATGAGAGATCTGGTGTTGAATTTACCCAAGTATTTTTTGACTTCACAAAGATTCAAAAACTAAGCATATTAGAATTATTTAAATTTCTGCCAGTAAAAGCAGCATTGCGGTAAATGGTGGCCCTCAGAGCTAACATTTATTAGCTACACCTGTAACCACTTTAGTATGCCTGATCTGCTTTAATCTACAGCAGTGGTTCTCAAAGTGGTGGTCCGCGGACCGGCGCCGGTCCGCGGACCA
>WMED01014030.1:0-14182 GCA_019650415.1 Pipa parva | reverse complement strand
ACAGCGCTGTGTAAATTTGTGGCGCTTTATAAATAAAATTATACATACATACATACAATCTGTCCCATCCATTGTCTGAACTAGTTTCTGTTGCACCATGGAAAGAATATGTAAGGTAGAATGGGAGACCAGCTTTAAGGCCCATGGACTGGGCAAGTAATTGGTAATTATGCAGAGGATTCATGTGACCAAAACCAATGGCATCCTATTGCATGATTACTTCTAGCTTCCAGTCATTGGGATTTCTGATTTTTCTTTGTGTTCCTGCCAAATTTAAATTTCATTAAAAAACAGTCTGTAAAACATTAAGAGAGAACCTTAAACTGATGTTCCCTGGATTTCTTTTAAATAAAATGCTGAATTCCTGGTTTCCAGTCATGAGAAAAGAAAGTCGGAAGAAGCTGATTTTCAATGTTAAAATTTGTCAAAGTAAATAAAAAAAAAAAAGAAAAGGAACAGGAAGTTTCACTCTTTTCCCAGAATCCCCTAGATGTAGTGACACATCTGTTATCCACTGATTTTAGTGTAGTCCACTGGTACTGGTCAATACCTATTAGCTGGATCTACCATTAATAAAACCCAAAATACATTATATTCTTTGTGCCTCCTGGATAAGTTTGAAAGAATTTCAGTGAATGAAGTGAAATAAGTATTTGTTAAATATGTAGGTTTTGGATTTTTGGTCATCATTTTTTCTGTACTTGCAACCATATGTATGTATGCATTTATTCATTTATATAGCGCTGATATATTACACAGAGATTCATAATACACTTCAGTCCCTGCCTCATGGAGCTTACAATCTAGTTTCCCTATTCAGTCAAAGACAAGGGAGTATAGGAGATAACTAACGGAATAGATGGTAAATGCAAGCTTTCGAGGCTCCCAATGCCTTTTCATCAGGCCTTAGGAGCCTCGAAACTTGCATTCACCATCTATTCCGTTAATCAATAAAAGGTATCTCCTATACTCCCTTGTCTTTGCTTAAATCTATGGCTAAAACGGTGCATAACTCTACTGCCTATTCTGTCACACACACATAGACAGACACAGATGTATGAGTTTGGATTATGGGAGGAAACCCACACAGGTGTGGGGAGAACATACAAACTCCATGCAGATGAAGTCCAGAGTGGAATTGAACCCACATGGCAAGGCACTAGTGCTAACTACTGAGCCACCGCACTGAGTTCTGTACAATGGTTTGTTCTTTGTAGATTTAAGTATGCACTAATACCAAAAATGTTACTAGAAAAAGTTATTCCTGGTAATTAATAATTTCCCCTCCTTTTTTTAATCTGCAGGTAGACATGGCTACATATTGTCATGACCAGTCTCTTCAGGAAATTCCAAGATGGCTTCACTTTGGCATTAAAAAACTAGATATGTCTGAGAACAATCTTCAGAACATCACAGAAAGTCCTCTTATATCATATTCATTCATAGAGGAGCTCGATCTGAGCTCCAACAAAATAAGTTTCATTCAGCCCCATTCTTTCAAGGAAATGCTCAATCTGAAGGAAATTAATTTATCAAAGAACAATCTAGAGGGATTTGCTTCTTATGGAGAATCTGGAATTGGATTGTTACCCAATGTGCAAACATTAGACCTGTCACAAAACAGCTTATATAATGACATGGCTGGATATTTTCTACAAGACGCTCCCAAGCTTCAGTTTCTGTCTTTAGCTGGGAACAGCATTACTACAATTTCCTTAAATACTTTTTTTGGCTGTCCATTGTTATCAGAAGTGGATTTACACAATAACATTATTATGGACATAGAGGAAGGTTCTATAGAACATCTGAAAAATCTTACCAAAATCAACCTGTCCATGAATTCTATCACTTGCATCTCTGATTTTAACCTCTATCAACTTCAAATTCTAAATCTTAGCAGAAACAGCATTAAATATTTCCACACGGTAGAGTCTGAGGTTGAATTCCACCTTAAGCACTTGGATCTTAGTGATAATAAACTCTCAGATTTCCCTAATTTCCCAAGAGTAAACAATCTGATCACTATAAATTTGTCTAAGAATGTCATTGACTTGGGGAAAGAAATCTCAGATGAGGACATTAGGTGGGTTAATTTTTCTTTTGACATTGAACTTACAAAGAAAAATTCCAAAAATATCAGCACTGTTCCTCTACCTAAGCTTACCTATTTAGACCTTAGTTACAATAATATAAAATCTATCCCAGCAGACTTCTTTGTTAATATGCCTTCTCTTAGGTTTTTAAATTTGAGCAAAAATTGCATTAGTGTGTTCTCATCAAATGATGTTATTACATTGAAGTCACTGGTGGTTCTCGATTTGAGTAGCAATTTTATTCAGAATTTCTCTATGGGAACAAACTCTTATCCTAGTTTACAAGAACTTTATTTACAGTATAATCAAATACATTTACTTGAATCAAGCATTTTTCAAGGACTTAAAAACATTCAGATGATAAACCTTCAGGGTAACCATATTGGTCTGTGCAATGTAGGTTTAGGAGTAGCTAAACAAAGGACTAAAGTAGAAGATTACGGGTGCATAGCATTTTATAACATTCCTTCTCTACAATATTTAAAACTCAGAGACAACATGATACAAACGGTACCACAGTATGCCTTTTCTGGAACCTCTTTGATTTTGCTTGATCTATCAATGAACCCAGGAGTTACAATAAAACCAAATGCATTGTTGGGTTTGGAAAAAACTCTTGAAATCTTATTTATGGAAGACAATGCTCTTCCATCACTGAATGTGGATCTGCCTCGTTTTACTCACCTTAAATATCTAAACCTGTCAGGAAATCAATTAATGTGGCTACCAGAATGGAATAGGGATAGCCATTTGGAAACTCTTGACCTGAGCCACAATCGTTTCTTTGACCTGCAAATCAGTAATATACCAGTATTAGAAAATACTTTGAAAACACTTTCTTTATATGGAAACCCGCTCGGATGCTGTTCAAATTCTTGGATCCTCCATATGGTTCAAAGATCGACTGTTACGTTCATATCATTAAACACAACAACATGTAATGTTTCCAGGACTTACGAAGAGGAAATTTTAGTCGAGCAGATCAATCCTGAAATCTGTGAAGAAGACTTTAAAAAAATGAATATAGTAATTATTTTAACTTTGGTGCTGATTTTATCAGCAGTTGCCATTGGAATTAGGTTATTTTGCAGAAATAGGTTTAATAGAAAATCTAAAACTTAGCAAAGTAAGTACCCATTGATTTGACGCCATGAATATTAAACTGGTTTTACAAAAAGGTAAAGTTTTGCTTTTGCTAAATAAGATGCAGTTGCTTTGTTTCAGAACTGACGCAACAGATACAGTAAAAATATATACCCCATAAAATTTCTCTGAAAGCACCAGAAACTCTCTGAGGGTAATCTATCATGAAGGGCAAAGACAGACTAGAAGAGGGGTCGGCAAAGTAGTTTGGGGAGGGAGCCATTTCACTCCCTCCTCCAGCAGTGACAACTATCTTGTGAGCCACTGGAGGAGGGAGGCGTGCCCTCTCCTGACCACATGACCACCGACGGCCAATCAGAAGAGCCATGGGCGGGGCTTCAGCAGTGCGCTCCGAGCCACAACAAGGCGGCTAAAGAGCCAAAGTGGCTTGCGAGCTGCACTTTCCGACCACTGGTCTAGATCTATAATCCTTTGAAACCAATCGGGGGTAGGCTTTCAATAATAATAATAATAATAAAAAATACTTCATTAATCCCAAAAGGGAAATTCAAGAACAACTGGTAGCAACACACACACACATAAAAACAATTAGACATAAAATAACCAAATATCAAAAAACATAACAACATAAAACACAATATAAAAAAAAAAAAAATCATTATTTAGGTTTCATTATACCAGTGAATGCTAACTGCTGATTGGGTTATCTCAGTAAATAATTGACCCTTGTTCACATATTACCCCGTAGTTTTTAAATTGGGCTTATTTTTCTCTTTGAGCCAGAAATTGTTACCTTGGGGTTTATATAAGCTGAGGGGGTGTATTCAGAGAGCTGGCATTTGACAAGAGAAATGTGTAGTGAATAAAGCAGATGTTGAATTGTCCTTCAAGCTGTGCACTCACACAAGCCTTTTTGTTTGGAATAGGACATCTTGTAACTGTCAATTGACATTTTGAAGTTGGCATAAGATTTTTGGAGTAAAAACGCCTGTTTATTTTATAGTTTCATAAAGAAAAAAGATCTGTAAAATGGATCAGTATTGTCATTTTACTTCTAATGCCAACTTTTACACTTAGCTAAATTCATTATGGCATATTTGAAGTAAAATAATATATTTCGACCTTTAAAACTCTTTATGAATTTGTTATTTAACCTTTTTTTCCCTTGTGTCAACTGATACTTCTACAAATTTTCCATTTTAAAGCAAACATCAGCTTTCTGAAAGCCTCCCTTGGTGTATAAAACATGACGGACACATCTGATCTAGCCTTGAATTACACTAACCAGGTTATTACTTGATGCCGCCTGTTGTATTTCCTTCGGACAGCCTAAATTAAGGGGGATGTGTTATAGAAGGTTTTTAAAACTGAAATATGATAGATACTATATGGGACCTGTAACACTGCTGGATTTGTCAAGTTCACCAGTATCAGTTGTCTACTCAGAACTCTTCACCTTCAAGTAGGTTAAAGTAACTCAAAAATTGTCAACAGAGACGTATATTGCTAAGGATATGTCCCAACAAGTTGAGGTTCTCCTGAGAGTTAAAATTCAGTGCAATATGTTAGGAAGGTGGCCTTAATGTTTTGTACACTGAGGGAGAATTCACAAAGGTAGAGACAGATTTGAATTAGATTAGTAAACAGTTGCAACCAATCATCAATTGGCTGAGATCAATTCAGTTTACATGATCGATTTATATTATTATTACCACTTCCTACTTTGGACATTGGCAGCATGTAGCTCCTGAAGGAAGTCACATGTCAGGAGTGGGCTTGGTGGGTATATTGAGTGGGCAAGGCACTCACAACTGATTTGGGTATGAATAGTCCTTGCAAGATCACTTACACCCATACATGCTGATTGTCTTCCCTAGGGCAGATGGGATCTTCCACTAAGACAATGAAACATGTCACATGGCTAGAAATATCCAACATTTTTGGTAGTGCATAATCAAGGCTTAAAGGATTACCCTGGCCCTTTATTTCCCCAGACTTGAACCTGACTGAGCATCTGTGGGATCATCTTTCTTGATTGTCATGTTCACTCTATGGGTCATCTCCCAGGCACCCTCTAGCAGGAGTGGGATGCACTGCAGTCAGCATGGCTCAAAATACCTGTAACAACCTACCCAGATATTATTGAGTCACTCCTACCCCATCTAGCTGCTGTAGGTGCTGCACACAGTCGTTACTCTGGTGGTTATAATAATGTGATTGGATTGTGCATTGAATCATGGTTCTGGTTGCTATGGTGCAAATGCAGGTATCTATGTTTGTGATTTCCCCTTTTAGGCCCTAATTCACCATAGTGCGAAGTGAGCCGCGAAGCGTTCGGCTCACTTCGCATATGGTATTATGCGCATGCTGATGTCCTACATGCGGACATCAGCATGTGCATTAAAGGGATTCCCCTCCCAGCAAGAGAACTCGAGTCTCCTCTCCAGGAGGGGAATCCCTTTAATGCGCATGCTGATGTCCGTGTGCAGGACATCAGCATGTGCATAAAACCAAGTGCGAAGTGAGCCGAACGCTTCGCGGCTCACTTCGCACTATGGTGAATTAGGGCCTTAGTCTATGCTCCTGGTTGTGCACCACGTAATATTTTCATAATAATAGCAGCTCTCTTCTCAGCAGCTGCTGTTCCCTGGACATTAAGGAACAGTTATTTGGCAATAAGCCACCCATTGTAAGGTAAAAATAATGTAGCTCCTTTGAAAGGGAAGTTTGTTTTGAAATGAACATTTTTTATTTTAGGCAAAACTACTTCTACTCCAATGACAATATTCATTTGCTGTTTATTTTGTTTAATTGTTTGCCGTTTCTATTCTTTCTCTGCCCTTCCTGAAATGTTCAATTTTATCTAGTTTCTAGGGCAACTGTCCCTAACGACTGTTAAATGGGTCTGTTACCTACATATTTTATTCTTTCTGTTCAGGACATCTCCTTTTTTCTCTTCTAGTCTTTCCTTCAAACCACTGCTTAGTTATTAAGGCAACTGATCTTAGCAGAAATCAGGCAATTTCGATGACCCTAAAGATGCACAATGAGCAAAATCATTGAAAAATAACGTAAAAAAATGAATTGATATGATCAAAGGCTACCACTATCCATAATATAACAGAATATTATTTTAAGCTCAACTTCCCCTTTCATGTTTTAGATCCAAAACATATAAAAAAAAAAAAAACAAATGCAGTTGTTGCATGTTGGAAATGGAAACCACATTGTATTGTGCATTGTTTTAATGCAAGATGTTATTCTGTGAATACAATAAGAATTGTTGCCCAGAGCAGGGTGGATAAAGTGGACTGTGTAATCTATTAAAGCCTGTGCCCCTTTAATTCATTTATTTTAAAGCAGCCTACTAATTTAACATCAAACTTTTTAAGGTTATTGTTTTTGTACATAACTCTGTATTCTTCATGGTATATATACAGTATATATATATATATATATATATATATATATATATATATATATATATATATTGTTTACTAAGATTACAAAAGAAAATACATTGCAGTGTTTTTTTTTGAAGATCTTGAGATTTTTTCTTAGAAATGTTCATGGGAAGGACCAGTCCAGAAATATCAGTTACTTTATTTGAATGTTGGTTATTTCTTCAACCTTCACAGTTTTTTTAAATCCTGCTTTTTCTTTCAGTACCAAACCAAGGTTTACTTTACATAAGTCTTCCTGCAATAGTTTAAAGGCTAAACCGTTAGACAAGCATGGCAGCCTTGTAACTGAGGATCAACCAAGATCAACCTCTACCAACCAATTAACTGCCTTACTGCAACGAGCTCACTGTGTGCGAAATATTTGAAAATGCAATACTCATCAACAAATGTAGTCTGTTCTTGTTTAGTTGCTAAGCCCCTCCCATAGAAGAGAAACACATATATATATATATATATATATATATATATATATATATATTCCTATAGAATTATAAATTTCTTTTATACATTTATGTTATTAGGGCTTTAAAGAGATATCCTCTCTGAACCTTCCAGTGATGAAGATGGCTTTCGACAATCACTCTAAGGTCAAGGGTCTGCAACTTATGGCTCTTGAGCCAGATGTGGCTCTTTTGATGACTGCATCTGGCTCTTTGACTGTAAGGAGCGGTGCTCACATGCAAGCAAAGCTCGCTGCAGTCTGCCGGCTAATCGCTGGCAAGCGCTGTAGAGACAAAATTCTCTCAGCGCTTTGGCTAGCAATCCGGAGCCGTTGAAGTTACCGCATTTCTGGGTCGCTAGCCAATCAGGAGCTGCTGACGTCACTGTGCTTCCTGGTTGCTAGCCAATCTGAAATCGCTGATGTCACCGGCTCCGGATTCAAAAGGGCTGAGCAGAGCCGCACGATATGGCTCTCTCAGCAGAAAGGGTTGCAGACCCCTGCTCTAAGGTTTGCATTCTTTGCATTAATTAGAGCTTTTGACTTTTAAACTTTCAAAAGACAATAACATGATTATTACCTTTTGGTTATTCAAATCCTTAATTTAATTAATACTAAATGTTTAAGAGGATGCCTCCTTTACTATACCAAAGGCACAAACAAATGTAAGCATCTTACAAAAGCTGGCTACCTACTGAGCAGACGATTGTTCGATTTGTATGACATCATCAGTTAATGCATAAGAAAAAGAGAGGTTCACATACACACTATCTTACATTAAATATACCTCATTTTATTTTCAAGCTGAGTTCTCTTCTTAAGTGTCTTCTTTGTGTGAGAGATCTACAGATTCAGTTTACCAATATAATGTAAAAGTATATATTCTTTATTCTGATCCTAATATCTAATATCAAAACTGCCATGCCGCATCGGTTTGATATATGTTGGTATATATAATCATCAGACACAACTGAATGTTATGAGAGGCACTTGTCCTTCTAGGACAGCTGAGTGACTGGAATGCACTGTATGCAGAAATGATAGAAGGAATGCTATTGTTTACAAATGATTGTTTACGTGTTTGTATATAGTATTAGAGTTACAGAAATGTATTATGTGTAGCACTGTTTTTTTTTTTTTAAACATGTTTTTACACAAAATAAATGGATTTTAAACAAATAAATTGCAGAATTCTATTCTTCATTCATTGCTGTTAATTTTCAAAAAATTAAATGGAGCAATCAAAGGCAGGAGATAGCCAACCAGAATTGCACGTGGCAGCCAACCATAATTGCACGTGGCTGCCAACCAGAATGAAAGCCTTTATCATCACAGCAGTGTACGTCACATGGTTGTATGCAAGGCTTCCAAATTGTATGGTGTCACTTACCTACCCACAATCCCGGGAGGATCAACTGGGAAAGGTTTTGTGGTATGCAAGGCCTTTCATTGACAGCTGGCAATAAATTTGCATGTTGACCTGTTTAAAGGAACAGTCTGGGCAAAAAACAAAAAAAACCACCATATTTATTTCTGTTATTTACTAACTTTTATTAAATGAAATTTATTATCAATTTTAAAAAATTCTTACCTGTAAAGAAGTGCTGTACAGCACTTCTGTGTTGCAAACTCCATCTTCAGCCTAGGTCGGTGACTCTATGGCGTCCTGAATCACCAGATCCCTTCTAAGATGTGCAGTCCTCTCCAGCCGCGCTGATAATGAAGCCCCTCATCAGCTTTTTCTATGTCACATGCGAAAGAGCGCACATCATCCAGGGTGGACGCGTTGATCATATGCGCGCTCTCCTATGTGGCATAGGAAAAGCTGATGGGGGGCTTCGTTATCAGCATGAATGGAGAGGACAGCGCATCTTAGAAGGGATCGGGTAATTCAGGACGCCGTAGAGTCGCTGACAGAGAATGAAGATGGAGTCTGCAACACGGAAGTGCTGTACAACTCTTCTTTACAGGTAAGAATTCTATTTATTTATTTTTTTTAATTGATAATAAATTGCATTTAATAAAAGTTAGAAATTAACATAAATACATAAAGGTGTTTTTTTTTAATTTTTGCCCAGACTGTTCCTTTCAATGCAAGATTTTATTTTTACATTTTTTGTTTTCAGAGAAACTCACTGTTTAGGGCCTCTGTTATATCTTCCTGGGCCTCCATTATATCTTCCTGGGCCCCCAGATTGTGCTAAAGGTAAAGCGCTACTTGTTCTTCGAGACTGTACGAGTCTTCTAATTGTGCCTAGACAACGGCCAGTGTGCACCAAAACCTGTCCAATATAATATTTTGGGAGCTATTGGAGACGTTTGTCGGATATTATTTCCCAGGAAAAGAGGCAATACTACTGTAGAGAGCTGGCCTCACAAACCTGTGTGGAGTAACGATGAGGAGACCAGCCTCTATGGAATACAGGGTCTAGTGCACATTGATTTACTGATTACACAGTGACGTTGAAAAAAACTCCATAAACTACATCAAACTTTGTTATTGCTGGCCCGGGATAAAGCAATCCACCCCCTTTAAAGGCAAGTTACCGTGTAAGCCTTGTACAAGCCCTTCCAATTACCACCTGCTCCATTTCTGGTTAAGTAAAGTGCAATCAACTAAATTAAGGGTTAATAAGGCTAAACACAATAATCTCTGCTTCAATTCTTCAGTTGTGGTGATTTACAAAAGGGCCACACAACGCAAAAATCAAATAATTATAAGTCTAGGGAGTGGTACCATCACATCCTACTTCTCAAATCTCTCCGAATTTCTATTGGCTGAGCCATTGTCATTTATTCAATTGAATTAGGTTCTTTCCCAGACCTCTAAGGAAGAGAACCCTTGTCTTTCATCCTGAAGACTGTTATCTGGAGTAGCATCTCCCACCGCTACTAAAGTTAGAAATAAAAAGGAGGCACATAAACCGATACAATAGTCTAAGCTGAAACATGGCAATGACAGCTCTTACTGTGCTGTCATTATGATGTACGGAGGCAGCAATTGCACAGGGGCAGAAGCCAGTGCGAGGCTCCACCCCTTATGTAAAAGAGCATACATGTCATCACGCTTATTGCACTTCTTATTTGTTGCCGGCGTGAGAAGTGTTCTCATTGAGGGCGCTATGAGCGTGATGACGTATACACTCTATTGGATTGCCAATTTGACTAGGTGGGCAGAGCTTCATGCTGGCTCCTGTACCCTCCTAAGTGCTGTTAAGTCTACCTCTGTGCATGGCAATGTTAGCACAGTTCAAGATGCCATTACCATGTTTCAGCTTAGACTAAGGGATCGTTTTAGGTGCCTCCTTTATATTTCTAACTTTAGTTTTCCTTTCAGATCCAAAGAGGGTGCAAACACTACTGCGCACCTTGATTAAATAGCAGCCTTGACTCAGGTTTAATTTCGCCCTAAAAAGGATGCTGTGCCAGTCTTTTATGATTTCCATTTGTAAGATAAACTGTGTTTTCAGACGTTGCTGATATCACAAAACAATGTCTTGTCCTTTTGACATTCAAACAAACACGAGGTGAGTTATTAGCTCCAGTAACTTCCTGGGAAGTAGCAGTCACTTAACAGGAACGATGAGTGATGTCTCTACCGACACCACAAGGTGATATTGGCCTGTCTTCCGAGTGATTCTCCTAAAGCAGTCTTTGGCACTCCTATTGAACAGGGTCATGAGAAAACCTAGATCTTGGAAAGAATGTGAAAATGACAAAACACATACAAAAAATAAAGGATGTTGAGTTTACATGGATACATCGAATGACTGGAATTATGATCTCATACAAGTGTTTCAGGAACCGAGAAGACAGGAAGGAAGATATGATTAAAAGGCAGACCTTTAAACAGGATCAACTTGCTGGATCAGAATATGACCTATTTCAAATAAGGTTTACACAAGCATTCTGTTCATATATACGTGTTCTCTCTTAGCATATGTGTTGGAAAACGTAGAAGAAAATGCTTATTTATGTCCATAATGAAAAGCAGCTACCCATTAAATTGTCAGATAATCCAAGGTTTTTAGTTGAATGACAGAGTTTACAGACTCGGTTAATAAACAGGGCTTAAGTTTTATGAGCCTTGTTCTCTAAGACCCAGAAATGATATTAAAGACAGACTGATTTACGGTCTAATGATGTCACAAAGGGCTTTCAACAATTCAGGGAGGTGGAATCTTTTTTTTTAAAGATAAGTTTTCATTGGCACATCTGTCGCAACGCAATATAAGAATAAACAAAAATTCAACTGTGCATTTTCACTATATATACTGGCGGTGGCGAACCTATGGCACGAGTGCCAGAAAGGGCACTCAGAGGCCTTTTTGTGGGAATACGCTGCGGAACCAACATGACAGGTTTCAGGTAGAATCCACGGCCTACAGTGATGGAGCGCTCGCTAGCCAATAGGATAGCCACGGCAGAGCTCTCCCTCAATGCAGGCGCAATGACATCACATCGGGGGAATGCGCTGGTGAGTGACATCACTTTTCGGCACTCTGTGCTAAAAAGGTTCACCTCCGCTGATATATCACAGAGATCCTTACAGAGCACTAGCACTGATTTTTATGTATAAATTATATATTACATTTTATCCTTAAGTAGCTATTTCTGCTTATTATATGTCAGTCCAGTGTCCCGGCTGATTGTTACAGCTCTTATTACCCTTCTATCTGTTGTGTATAAGTCTTCCTCCCATTTAGATTGTAAGCTCTATGGGGCAGAGACCTCCATCCTTTTGTTGCAACCACGGCCCGGCACTTGGAGCAATGTATCTTCATGATTTTATACTTGTAATTTACTCACTTTGTATTGTGTAATGCCCTTTTTCCATGTCTGTATTATATTTGTATTGCTGAATTGTACAGCGCTGCGTAAATCTGTGTCTCTTAATAAATAAAAATTATACGTACACAGAGGACGCGAACACAAAACTAGACTAGACAAGAAATATAGTCGTATGTGATTGTTACAAATTATCACAAGACACCAGGGTCTCATCTTTAGTTAAGATGAATCACAAATCTTTAGAATTCGACCAGGACGCTAGAAAACAAACCATTCCCGCCCTAGCATGACATGTAGAAGGGTTTATTTATTAGTTATGTAAGATGTGAGCAAATGGAGTAATAAAAAACAAACTAATATTAAAAGAGAGAGATGTGTGTTTTTAATCAAGCCTCCGAGTTCACACAAACTGAGTTGGTTATTTTGGTAATGTTCCCCAGAGATTTGTATGAGACATTGGAATGCAGAGAAAGACAATTCCCCGTCTCCATTATTCATGGGAAATTAAGATACAGGCTTAAACAGTAACATTTCCTGAAATTCCTTTAAAAGCAGCGATTCCAAATAAAAAAAAGAAAAAAAGCTTATTATAGTCAGCCAGAGGAGAGCCCAAGGGTTTAGCACTGTAATAAGGACTAAAGAATATAGTATACAGGCAACAGCTACTCATACACCACTCTTTATTTGGAAGATGCGCACTACATGGTTTGGGCGTGCTAGACTTCATCTAGTGTTTAGTAGAACAGGAGAGAAAACAATGGAACTGGGTGAGGTGTGATTAACAACATGGCTGCTAACAGTAAAAAATAAAAAAACAAAGAAACACAATTCATGACACTCTTCTCCAAGTGCTTGTTTTATCTTATATTGCTATGACTATTCCACAAAATCGGTAAACCTAAACCTGTCATTTTAACACTCTTTTCTTGAATAAGGTCCGCTTTGTCCACTTGCATCTGTCGTTCTTCAAATTGATGTCCTTCTATCTCTTAAAGGGACATTAAAGTCTGTAAATAAAGGGCTTTCAATAAGTGTTAAAATGACAGGTTTAGCCTTACCGATTTTCCAGAATAATCACAGCAATAGCAAAAATAAACGAAATTAAAACAAGCACTTGGAGCAGAGGCTCTCAGATAATCCTAGCTGAATCTGAATCCCAGATTTACAAATTAAACTTGCGTCAGATTGGCGTTTTCCTTTTGTTTAGCAATTTGTCTTTCAAGCACTAAATACCTTATTCTTCTCTAGGTAGGCAAGTGCGCTTCACTAGTATGTAAGAAACACAAAATAAGGCAGTCTTAGAGGTAACAGAGAGAAAGTCATAATGGGAAAAGTATGTAAAATAAACATAGTTAAAAATAAAATAAATGAAAACTAAATGAAGAATGGGGGGAGTCAGATTGTGGTTATAATGTGCATATTTCAGACCCTATGAAATATTCTTCCCTTTGGAAATTCCCATAGATTATTCTGCATTTGAGGGTTTTTTATTTAAAGAGAAACACGTCTGTGAGAATCAGATGGAGTGCAGAACTTTCCATACTGGATTTGTTGCCCCTGAAATCTAATTCAATCCTCTTTCATTCCCGCCTCCGGTATTTTCTTATTATATTTCGGTTTTCTCTTGGGTTGGCGTAAAGGGATGAACCTATTTGAGTTATAGATTCCTTCGTTTGTTATAGTCTCTGTGTGACGGACATAATTTGTCCTAAGGCTGGTCCTGTACAAACTCTGTACAGGGGCTTATTTATTAAAGGTAAAGATGTGTTATTGCATCCATTCGTCAATTCCCCATCTTTGTGTATTCATCAGACTCTGCGATGTGGTGGATTCATGACCAGTTTGGATGCTTTTTTAATGGACTCCTGCTAGACAAACAGGGGCTTATTGACTAAAGACTGAATTGTTGCGTAAAGGTGTAAATTCGCCACTTCCCCATGTAACCCCTGGTGAAAATCCACTTATTGGGTTTTCACACAGCCTACGAATATTCCTACTTTACCTTTAATCTTAGTTCTATGAGAGTTGGTATAATATATAGGAGCTCTCTTGTGTCTGACAGCGACAGTGATTTGTTATGCAGGTGCTCTCTAATTACAAGGCCCAGCCTGCAATTTATCTTTCACTTCCTGCCTCTCTGGGAGAAGTTTATAAATCAAAGTGATCACTGTACAACAGGGGTCTCAAATTCGCGGCCCGCGGGCCAACTGCGGCCCTTGGGACCCGAGTTTGCGGCCCCGGTCCTGCGCTCCACCAGGCATTTTGTTCTCCGGTGGAATGCTGGATCCGAC
>WMED01014029.1:0-14182 GCA_019650415.1 Pipa parva | reverse complement strand
GTGCATAAGATAAAAAACAAACTGCCTACGCGTTTCACGCCGTAGGCGCTTATTCATGGCTTATTTTTTATCTTATGCACGCTTTTAATATGATTTAATAAAGCAACTCATTTATACTTAATACGGAGTGCTGGAGTCATCTTGAAATTCTCTCTTGGAAGCCGTCCGACATCTCCGGAGCACCCGTTTTTTCACTCCTGCACATGGGGATGTAGCGGTCAGTACAAACATAAAATTGTCACAGTTCCATCTTATTGCCTGATGAAGCTTGCATTTATCATTTATTTTGTTAGCCAATAAAAGGTTTCACCTATACTCTCTTGTTTTTCATTTTTACTCTCCCTGAGCATAATAATACATGACTTTATAGCCTACCCTAGTTTTTTAGGAGCTGGAAAAGCAGCCCCTGCTCCCCCTAGTGATCATTACTGTGAATGGGTTTAGTTTTTGGTCAAGATCTAATTTAGAGCTGGACTTACCTAATTACTTCCATAGGGAGATAATTGGGTTTCAAGCCATAACCAAGTCTTGCACTTTTGCTGGTTATGGTTGCAGGGACATTCAATAGGATATCCCTGAGTGCAGTGGACAGCTGTAACAACAGAATAATCACAGAAAGCCACACAATTATCTTTTCTCAGCATCATAGCCCCTTCATGTGATTTTGTTCTGGTGCAGTGACAGCCTAAGAAGTTTAAGACTGAGGCATGGTCTATTGCTAAGAAATGCTTTTCACTGTAAGTGGGTTTACAGCTGGTGGGGTTATACCTAATTACTTCCATAGGGAAATAATTGGGTTTTAAACTATAACTGCACTGTTGCTGGTCATGGTTTATATAGCTGGCTTATCTTTGCTCGATATTATCAGTGATCACGATAATCGGTACGATTTTTGCAAAATCATCAGATCATCAATAACACCCAATAATTGTAATAATCGTACCAATTTCAACTTTTCTCGATCTCATCGCTCAACACTAACTCTAGGCAATCATATGCATGTAAAAGTCTTTTGTGTATAGGTTCACACATTACCCAGCCCTCTTTATTTTCTAGGACTACAGATATGATTATCATTTCCCCCAAATGTCAAAATCAGCTTACAATTACAAAAACAAAAGTTTTGGTGGACCAGTATAGAATTGGATATGGTATAGGATCAATATCTACAAAAACAAACACAGTCTTCTGTGCTAGCAGTGTGAACCCTAATTTATGTTTATTTTACATAAGAATATTAAGGTGTAGACCAGACACCCTAAAGTGATGGCATAAACCTGGTAAAGCACGATATGGAAAAGAAGGTTGGTGTTTCTTGATTAGTTGCATTGAGTGTACACTCTTTATTCACAGCTATTTATGGCAATCCCTTAGACCCATGTGAAAAAGTAATCTTCCTACTAACTGAACAAACAATTAAATTAACCATTAAGTACCAATGTTTTCTTCTCCTATTCTATTTGGAGACAACTTAGATTAATGGTATGTGCTGAGTGTTACGTTACAAAAGATAAAAGCCATGCCCAATGCTTCATCTAGGTAGAAAGTTTTTGCATCTGCCTTAATACCATGCCAACATGATACAGATAATTGTATTTTGTTCATTTATATAGCGCTATTATATTATGCAGTGCTTTACAGAGGTTTATCATTCACTTCAGTCTCTGCCCCGTGGAGTTTACAATCTAGTTTCCCTATTCAGTCACACAGATGTATGTTTTTGGATTGTGGGAGGAAACCGGAGTGAATGGAGGAAACCCACACAGGTGCAAGGAGAACATACAAACTCCATGCAGATGAAGTCCAGGGTGGAATTGAACCCAGAGTTGCAGTTCAGAAGTGCTAACCGCCAAGCCACCACACTCCCCCACACTGATAATAACTGTACAATTCTGTATATACTTCTCCTTCTCTTGTGCATATGACCAAGTCAGTCTGTTTAGACAGTGTAGGGAAATAGACTATATGGGTAACACCAGATAAATAAATATGAATTAACAGATCTCAAAATATTTCAGCCTCTCCAGACTCTGACTTTTACTAAAGTTTATTTTAATAGCATTTAATAGCATTTTTTATTACCATTTAAAGAAATGCTGCATCATGTTTCTGCTACTTACTGAGTCTTTCCACTGCTTTTCTGTGTTTGTGGAAGCTTTACCAGTGATTGACTTCACTACCTTCCTATAAGGACTGGAACCCAAACTGGGAGCAGTTCTGATTAGCCAGTAGTGATGTCTGGCTGTCAGTAATTCAAAAAAGCAGCCAAAGGATCAGATGATCAGTGGGGACTTGACACAGCATTTCTGCACATACACAAAAAAAGCATGCTATTTATAAAAAAAAAGCACTAATAGCAATGCTGCTGCCAGTTATGCCAATGTCAGTTGGTGGCTGGAGAACTTAAAATTATATCTAGAAAATTTCCACATTCAGTTTAACCTGTAACTCCTCCCACCCCCAACAAACACACAAAAACTTCCATAAAAAATTGAATGTTCTCCATTTTTATAAAGAATTTCTGTAGAACCAGGTCTACTGACACTAAAATATTACTATACATATATTCACCGCACAAAACCAAACATGATTTCATACAAAGGCTTATTTCTAGTACATGGACAAATTATTTTGTTCTTTATTATACAGGATGATTCATTTATTAAGGTTTAAATGCAGTGAACATTCTAAATTTAGAAAGAAGCCACTGAAAATGGATTGCCAGTAGGAATCATTAACACTGTCAAATTCCATATTAAGAGTGAATTTATCACTGAGGTTTGCTTATATCTTATGTACTCATGCCTGTGTGAATGTGTCTAACCAACATGCATAATATAATTCTAATTAGGACTTAGATTGATGGCATAGAGTGCAGTTATTGCTGTCGAAAGATGTGGCAATATCCTACGCTGGCATTTTTTAATTAAATTACCAAATAAAAGCAATATATACTTTCTTTTCAACTCATCATTTGCAATACAAATTTTTTTTATGACTTTTGCTTAAATACATCACTTTCCTTCAGATGTAGAAAACGTAGAAAATCATATGGACTGATGCATTTGTGCATAAATTTGCATAATAATTGTTTTACACACTGTGTGCCAATGGGTACACATCTTTATTCCAGTTATAGCCATTCACTCAAACAAAGTTTATCAATTTATGTAATGCAAAAAATACATTAAAAACAATAATCACAGCCTTCAACTGTAAATGTACATTGACACCATCTTTTCTTTGGGTGACAGAAAAGAACTACAGTTAATTAGAGTCAATAGAATTGCAAACAGATTCTGTTGACTTTGATGGACTGTAGCTCCTTTGGGTCAGGAAGCTGCCTGCAGGTGTAAAGGTTGCTGGGCAAGCCCAGTCTGCACCATTATTCTTCTTTCATAACCCTAAGGAATAAAGGGGTTAATGTATAGGCTTTGTGTCCTGAAAGAAAATGTATATTAAAAGATTTCATCCTGTATGTGCTGTTTTACTAAAGACATCCTAATAAAATTTGGAATAAGTGGAATATTTTATTTTCATAATAAGGACATTCAGGCTGGATTATCTAAGGATATTTTATTTTCCAAAGTATTATACATTTGGTGTTTTAGGATCAGTGTTTCATGCATTTTATTTCTATCTACATTGTTCTCCAGTTCCACCAAAACACATTATAGCCTAGGGACAGTGGTTTAAGGTTGGGGACTGCCAGGGGCATATTTTAGGAACATCTCCATAATACTATCCCTAATTAACAAATTATTTAGGGTAACACCAAGGCACATCCTATAGCATTTTTTCCATATAGAGCAAATGGGCCATAAGGTTTCTAAACACACACATTGCTATCATAATCCACTGAAAAGACTTAAGCAATTCCTTTAGTTTTCCTTTAGCTTACACAGAGGGTGACATTAAATCTATGGCTAACATATATATCAATGAAAAACAATTTAGGTTATCATGCCTTTAAAAGAAAACAAAAAAAAGAAAATATAAAAAAGAGCTCTAAATTATACTAGTTATTTTTTTTAAAAAATGCTACAACCTTTCCCTTTAATTTGATTTCAGTTTGATTAAGCAAAAGTCTAGCTTTGAATGGTTTGGTATTTCATCCAAAAAGGGGTAAACATCATACAATATTGTAAACATTCCATTTGTCATATCATAGAGATGTGATGAGAACGGGAAATGTCACAGCATTTAAAATTATTCAGAGGTTTATGCTGAATTAAATCTTATAAGCTAACCACCAATTAATCAGTTTCTTGGTTCAGGGTGTAATATATCAATGACACACGTTCTTCTTTTGAGGGGATCTATAAGTGAATACATTCTGCAGAGGATATTGTAGGAAGTGATAAATGAACAAGATTCAAAATTAGTAATTGTTCATGGTTTTTGTAATATTAAATATTTTCACAACATAATCTTATTGTATTCATTAATTGATATAGCACTAATATATTACACAGTGCTTTACAGAGATTTGTCATTCACTTCAATCACTGACCCATGGAGCTTACAATCTAGTATGTTGTTGGATGTATGTTTATGGAGAACATACAAACTCCATGGAGATGAAGGATGGAATTGAACCCAGAACCCAATGCCACAAGGCAGCAGTGCTAACCACTGAGCCACCACACTGCCAGCTAAACTTATGTAATAATTGTAGAATTTTAATTTTCTAAGTTAATGGTAAACTCTTCATGCTTATTGCTTTGTATTGATTCTGCTTATTGCAGGCAAATTTAATAGATTGAGCTTTCTGAACTTCATGAATATTTATTATCCAAAACAACAGGGGGTTGTCTAGTCAACAGTTAAAAGATGACTGTAACCAGCAAAGGGTAAAAATATCCCAAAATTATACAAATCATGAATTCAACTTTAAAGGATTTTTTTTTTTTTTTTTTTTACTGTTATGCCAGAATAACTCTTATGGAAATCCAAATGAGATCTTTTCTTTTTCTGTTGCTACTGTTCCTTTAAATTAGATGTCAATCTGAAAGAAATATGAGTCCTTAATTTTGGCAGTTGCCTCTCAATTGTAATTTTATTGCTACAAAAATGACAGATTTGATTACAAAATTAGAAAAAGAAAGAAAAATTTCTGTAACATTTCCGAGAATTTCCACTACAATGATTTGGTCTTTTATGTTTTCCAAGTTTGGTTTTAAAATATCCACCGTGTTTGCCCTTTTCCATAAATTATGTCAAACAGAACAAATAAAAGAATTTAAGTAAATGTTAAAAGTAGCATCATTTTAGAACCAATTTGTAGATTTAGCAGAAATTATAGCACTGTCATTAATGATCAGGCTATGATTAAGCTTAATTCAGTGTGAAACGCGTTAGTGCTAACATGCTATTATAATGTTTTTTTGGAACCTGATTTTATGATTTGATAAAGAAGAAGTTTCTACACGTTTTTACATATTGCAGCTAATTTGGATGTTGGAGTCCGTCCATCTCCGGAGCACCCAGTATACAGCATGTTTACAGGTGTGAGTACTCTACTTTTTAGCGAGATTGAGTGGTCTTGCCTGCATGTATTTGTTTAAAGTTTATTTGGTATATGGTTAAAAGTATTCTATGGTTTACTGGAGTTAAAATAAGGCCACATAAGTCACTAAATACACACAATAAATATCAAATCGTAGTCACGGGTGTAATGAATGTGGAAATTTGGAAAAGAAGGGGTCATAGGTAAATTAGCTTAATTTTGGTTCTAGTTTAGGACTATGATGTGCTGTATCTCTGATCTCTGATACTGTGTATAAATAAATCCATATTTGACGTCCAAATTGAGACAATATTCATAGATCATATCATTCTAGATTAGAAATCTGTCAATATCATAGCTTATAGCCAGTGTATTACAGTCTATCAGTGGTCATATGCACAAGCTGATCTTTTTGAATTTTCCAAAATGATAATGTTTTTAACCTCAATTAGAAAATTTTGATTGTTTGGGATTCCACGCAGAGTGATATTCTACACATGATGATGTTCTACCAATTCAATTTCAAAATAACTTACAAGAGGTAAATGACCAGTCCATATTGTAACGATTCAGTGCCAAGATGTATTGGGAGTAGGAGGTTGCTGGCATATACCACACTGTCCTTGGCGCTAGCTGACTTAGGGTGCGGAGTCTAAGGTACTCTCCGGTCTTCACCTTTAACCCCCGCAAGGAGGTACTGGACTCAGCTGCCGAGAGTACCCAGGTCGCGGTCCCTAAGCCAGCTGGACAGTGGAGGTATGACCGAAGTGCGGACTGGACGTAATACTCCGGACACAGGACGGGAAGCCAGCAGGACTCCGGTACAGGATATAACTGATACAGGTACAGGACTAACACGTTCAGGTACTGAGCAGGTACAGGTACTTGGCAGATTCAGGTATTTTAGCAGATTCAGGTACTTTAGCTGATTAGGATCAAAACTATAGCAGAAAAGCAGCACTTTAATAATACTGTAGAACAAGCCCCAAAACTTTAACAATTTAAGTTTTATACTCGGGCACCGAGGCTGGAGCGTGTCTGCCTTATATAGGCAAAGAGACAGGCGCGCTCCTGCCTCTGTGAGTACCCGGCGCGTGCCCCCGTGACGTCACCGCGAGCGCGCCACCTGCACGCACACTCAAAGCGCCGGCTGTGCGCGGCATGCGTGCATAGGAAGAGTGAGCCCGGCGCTGGATTGCAACGCGGTGAGTATTTCTTACACACATCAGTTTGTGTGGCTATATTTATTGTGTGAACCTGTTTTATAGCTGGATTATTCAAGAAGAGAGGGGCATAAAGAATACCTAATTAGAAAAAAAAAAACTGATTTTTATTCTCGGAGACTCATTTTCAGTAAATGATCTAGTTAGATATCACATGAGTAGAAAGGCACAAAAGCATCAAACATTTTCCAAGACAAGCAGCTAAAGCTGTTGAGATACAGTATATGTCTGTTGCCTGTGCTTTCTAAAACTACTGCAATTATTTTTTTTTTAAAATCCAAAATGAAGATGTCCTGCTAAATAAATATTCAAATTTCGCATCACTGGTAACAATATATGTCAGTCCTTAAAAACAGGATTGTAGAACATTGCCTTTATGTAAATGAGAAGAGATACTGAAATGTACCACAATTTGTAAAATGAAACCTAACATTTTTTTTTTGCAAAAGTTGCAAGATGTTTTTAAGACCGGAAGTTGTGTTATATGTTTTCATATTGCTCTATCTGCAGATATTACAGCAAACAAGAATTGAAAGAGATGAAAACAGCAAATATCACTCCAGTCTAAATAGTGATTGTTTAGAGTGTTTTCTTGGATGTATTTTATAAGATTACATCAATGTTTTGATTTTTTTGGTCCATTCCTTTCAAAAATTGTTCTTAGCATTTTCCTATTCACTACCACTGGAACTAGCGAGTTATTTCCCTTTTATGCACTTCCGCCAGCTTGTTTTGCACCAGTTGTTCCAGGTCAATTTTCTACTTCTCTAGGATCGAACTGTGTTTTTTACTGGAACTAATAAACTTGTTGATTTAACTGTTATAGCGATTGTGCAGTTATGTTTAAAGCTTCACATAGTTGTTCCTTACGGGTGAAACAAAAATTGACATGGTAAAAGAAACAAGAGGTGATTGTAATTCTAAGAACAATATTTAACATTGCCTTTACAAATGCAGCTGGTAGAAGGCCACACTGTCAATATCGAAATGCTACCACAGATATCACACACAACATAACAGTTCTTTTTTCCCCAAATATGGTAGACTTATAGCCTTATGTTTAATCAAGTACGAGAAAATATAAAAAAAAATACTTAAAACCTATATATATAATATAAAGAAAGTACCTTTTCATAAGAACAAAGCCCTATTAAATAGATTCCATATTAAATATAAATACAAATGCATGAATGAGAAAAATGGGCAGTAATTATCTCCGCTTATGGGTTCTCTCTTTCGCACCAAAAATCATATACAGTATATGGGACTTATTCATGAAAGTCTGTACAGTCGCATAAAGGTTTGAATTCCCATTTATTTGCCAATTCCCAATATTCGGTTATTCAGAAAACTCTGCAATGTGCCAAATTTGCCACCACTTTGGGCGTTATGACTGTCGTAGACTTATAGAGCTCTTCACGCCACTTTGCGTGTGCCTGCACAGTTATTCGACTATTCATCAAGTGTTGGAGTCTGTCAAAGTAGTAAGTTTGGCAAGTCAAATTTTACCAGTTTTACTTTGTCTAATCAAGTAGTAGGGAGTTAATGGTAGGGCTCCTACTGTCCAACTTACTACTCCACTAAGGGAATCAAGATTGAAATAGGAATAGATAATTCAAGATTTTCAGAGTGTAGTGACCTGAAATGATGTCATGTAACTTGCAGAAGTAATACTTATTATTTTTCTCTATGTTCCTCCTTAATGACAATTGTTTATGTAACCTCATAAAATACCTGTGATTATCCCAAGCAATTATTCTACAAAAGCCAACAACCAGTTTTAAGCTATATAAAAACTATCTACAATTAATATCTATTAGTGCAAGAAAGTTATTAATCGCACAAAATTGGAAAAGCAAAAATCCTCCCTCTATTAAAAATTAGAGAGATAAAATGAATGAAATATACTGTTATAAGGAGCTCATAGCGCAAGACCCAGAAAGCCACCAGCGCTTTACATTGATCTGGTCACCCTGGATGGAGTTTCTAACCTCACCCGGTTTTAACTCAATATAACAACAAAAATTTCATACACATGGGGAGCCCCCTGGAGACTCGCTCTGTCTTTTATATATTTGTATATTAAAACATAATAATTACATTTCTCTTCTAAGAATACTGGGGATTTTACCCAAAAGTTTTTAAAGGATATCTAGAGACAAGCTGTGTTTCCCCTATCCCCCTCCCCCACCCACAATTGGATGTTGTGGAAGGACCACTGCATACATCATAATTTGATGTCTCTATGTGACAACAAAAAAACCGCTGAAAACAGGAAATGTATACTTCGTGGTCACATCATTTTCAAATTATTATTTCTGTGTTTTTTTAGAATGTTATTATTTTCTATAACATTTATAGAAGTGAAACTCTGTTAGATAAAAACATTTTTTTGCATACCTATTTAATATTGCTTATATTGTAAAGATTAGATGCCTTCTACTTGAAAAATCCCCCTATTTTTCTAAATCTAACATCTGATATAACCTAAAAATATTTCAACAAAAAAAAAAAAACCTTCCTGTCAACTTGTACTCCGGGCTTTTGTAGTTATTATATTAACTGAAACTTCCAGAACATAGACATGAATAGGTTAATATGTAACAGCTAAAGTTAAAAATAAGAGTAAGTACAATTATCACAACGAATAGTATATTTTCAGCCACAAAAGGAAATGAAAACAAAGCTCCTTATTAATTTCCATTCTGTATGATTTTCTCCTTCAATAATAAACATCAACAATTTATTTAATTAGTTCTCTCATTAATCCTATTTGTCACAGGGGCGCCACAGACACTAGTTGCCTAATACTAAATGTACAGATGGCAGAGCACATGCATACAGTCTCGAAGGAACTATTTGACCACTGCAGTTAGGTGCAATAAAGCAAACAACAACACTGCAGCCTACTCTAGTTTATGTAGGCAGTCAGCCTTTTATCTCAGTAAAACCTTGAAATGAATGTATGAGCAGTGAGGCTATAAACATAGGGTTGTTTACAGCTTCAGGGATGGCAGGTACCAATTGTGGCCTAGAAGAGTCAGCAGCCTGAATGTCAAACCTGACTAATGTAAGGAAACATATTGTGGCTTGTTTTATGGTGAATATGTTTTATAAACCCTAAGGGACAATTTATCAGAAATTCATCCACTCTACTGCAGATTGCTGCCTTAATGTTTACCGTGGAAACTCATTCAAAGCGTAACTGACTTCAAACATCTGGAAACTGAAATAAAGAAGATGTCATTTTCATTTTTATGTTGATATATATATATATATATAAAGAAAATTAAATTCTGACTCTTGTGAGCTGGGGGTACAAGAGGTGCAATATGCTAGTGAGAACATTGGAACCCAGGGACAAGATGGGGTCTGGTCAGCCACAAGGAAATGTGCCCATAACATACAAAAACTTAACTATTACATGTAGAAATATATCAAGGGTCAATACAGAAATGTGTCCCATGATATATGTGTAATGTGATTTTGGTGATATTTACTAAGAATCGCACAATTATCACATTCAATACCAAGGATGCGACTTTACACCCTCAAACCCAGGCTAATAGACATCTCAAGGGGATGAGCCCTGCATACATTTGGAGTAGGAATTAATATAGTACCATGGTGTGCAATTAAATAGAATGACAATGGTGCCAGTAGTTATTTCCAAAACATAAAAAACACATTTATTAACCAGAACAATATTTAAAGAGACAGCAGCACAAATATCAAAGTCAGCCACATAGGTATATATCAAAGCAATGAGAGAGATCAAATATAGGAATGAACATACAAATACTTATATACATAAGCATCCACAGGGTATCAATATATAGTTACCATCATGAAGATATGAGTAAAGATTCTTCAATGATTAGGCACAAGCCAACTTTCTCCAAAAGCAAGGACTAATGTTAGGGTGTCTTCTCTTGGAATGGCTATCCCTAAGTCCCTAGACCTGACCTAATAGATACCTCTCTGTGCTTCCCTCTTTAGTTAGGGAGAACACTACACCCCCTAGGCCTCTTCACGCTTGGTGGGGTCTGATACTACCCAGATAAACAGGCCTACACTGCAACTCTCACCAGATAGGGTGAGCTAACAGTAATATGAAGGCTGCTAAATCTAGGCCAAGTGTGTCTGCCACTGGATTAGTGGAGAACAGGGTGTTGTTCCTTCAACATTCTCAGCAAAAGACAAAGAGTTTCCTGCCAGCACTCCTATTTATAAACAATTCAGAGCCTGCAAGGAAGTAATAGATACATACAATTAAGGCCTAGCTTTAGAAATAGAAAACACCTGTGTAAGATGTAACATAAGGCATTTTGCCACAAGAGGAAGCTCTAAGATAAAAGATAAACCCTCTGAATATACAAATAGAGATATATATTAGAAATTTAGAAAACAGATGAAAACCTAATTAGTAGATTTTCACCAGGGCTACATATGAATGCCAAGGACAGTAAGTATAATAAAAGGGAATCCTCTATGAGAGAAAGTTCAACATATAATGTGGGGGTTATTTTCTATAAGAGCATTGAGACTATAGAACTCTCTACATGAGGAAGATGCCATAGTTGATTCAGTAAAAAAGTTTATAAGAGGACTGGACACCTTTCACGAGTGAAAGAATATTGCAAGTTATGGGTATTAGGTTAGTGGAGGTGGCTCTTAATGCAGGGAATTATTTTGATTACCACAAGGATTTTAGGTACTAGTATTTTCATAACATATTTAGGTTTTCAGAATGCATTTTGCTGTTTCATGTAGTTGATTAGATAAAACCTACAGAACCTTTGTAAATAAAGCCCTAGACCCAGCTGTATCGGATGATTTATAACAAAGTAAGCCTAAGTGAAATTAAATGATATCATCTGAAGCAAAACTTTTATATATTGTTTTCATTTAGCTATATACTTAGACATAAGCAAAATATATTTGGCAAATAATTCATTTGTTATTAAACTATATTCTGTGCAGTACCTCATATTATTCAATCTATGAATCTCAAATGACATGTAGATGTTGTTATGGTAACAGCTCACAGTAAAATAAAATTCTTAAGAAAGATTTGACAAGTGCTAATATTTGTTTGAAATTTTCTGTCCTGTGTGAAAATGTGCAGGTTCCTGACATATGAAGTAGAAAAAAAGATGTTATTTTTTAAAATGGACTGATGTAGTCACACCAGAAAAATGCCCTACAAAAATGGTAATTAACATCACTGCTATCTTTATTTTTTTAAAAACTATTGGTAATGGAATTAAAATTAAACACTTGTCTAATTCCTTCCCATTTGTCCTGGATGGACATCCTCATAAAGCAGGTGTCAAACATGTGATCCAGGGGATGCTTACGGCCCCCAAGGCTGTCATCTGTGCCCTGCGGGTTATTGGAGCTCTAGAACCATCATTGGAAGAGTAGAGAGCAGGCTGAGGTAGGATCATGGCCATCAGTGGCATAGAGTGAGCCCCACAGCACCAATTATGGAATGAGGTCACAGGGATGCATTAAATGCCACTTCCTTACTTGGGCACATTTAACTACTTTACACTTACCTGTGTAATTAAAGGGGACCTAAAGTAAAAAAAAAATAAAAAAAGAACTGTTAAAATACTTATCTTATACAGAGCTGATTGATTAAAGTCACAACATGAGCTGTGCTGTAATTAGCCGGCTCCCGACGCTTTCCCCAATGCTCCCTCACAGAAATGGCTGACACAGAAGCCAGCATGCAGCTCCTTCACGCTTATTGCAGGGAGCGTTCTCATTGGCCCCCGCAATGAAAGTGATGATATTTAAGCTATTTTTCACCCGAGGTGAAACAAGGTGAGAGGAGCTTTGCGCTGACTTCTCAGTGAACCAGCGCTGTGAAGGAAGCATCAGGAGCCGGCTAATTACAGCACAGCTTATGCTGTGACTGTAATCAATTGGCTCTGGATAAGGTAAGTATTTTAACAGTCCTTTTTTATTTTTTTGCTTTAGTTCTCCTTTAAATCAAAGGAGGATAGTATTTTATTACAGATGGATCTAGATACATTGGAGGCTTTGGTAGGAAAGTGGCAAATGAGGTTTAACACTGATAAATGTAAGCTTATGCATATGGGATTCAGAAATGAATGTCCTTTTTCCCTAATATGGGGATAATTGGTTCTTGCCTCATGGGTTTTTTGCCATCCTCTGGATCAACATTGCAAGAAAATAGGCTGAACTAGATGGACTTGTGTCTTTTTTAAGCCTTATAAACTATGTTACTATGTTAAATGTGAGCTGTCAATTTCACATTTTTTCTGTGTGGTATTTTTACTCAGCCAAGTTTGAAATCCCTGTCATTACAAAACTTGCACCTTGTCCTAAGACCTCCTCTCTTCCTACTAGCTTTGGGGGTAAGTGTTCTTAGTTGGGACCCTTATTCTCTAAGGGGGTTATTCACCAAAGTGCGAATTTGACTGTTGAATTCGCAAACAGCGGATTCCCATAGCAAATCCACTTTAATTTCCCCATTGTAAAGCTGCGACAATTTTCCCATAATAAAGTCGCAACAATTTTTCCATAATAAAGTCATGACTGCGACAATATTCTCATTATAAAGACGCGACTGCAACAGTAGCAACCTATTGCAGCTGTCTTTATCTGGTGAATTCGCACCTATATGCAACAATTTGGATTTTAGTGAATAACCCCCACAGTATTATAGAGATTGTCCTTTGTTAAAGTCCCCAAGCCTTTAAAACATAATAAAATTGAAAAAGTCATATATTTCTTCTGGTTTTTTTTTTCTTCTATCCATTTGGTAGTCTGTTATGGGCTCTTTTTGTCTCAAGAAGTCCTCAGTCCTTTCTTCCCTCATTAAGTAGTGCAGTGAAAGGGCATCTATCTTTACCCACATATATAATGCAGTCCAAAGGATCTTGATTTGCCACAGCTGTTAGGAGTCTGATGGACCTTCTACAGTGGAAGATGCCCTGCCCCCTGTAAATGCTGGAGGTATGAGGTCTTTTAGACTGATGGTAGTGGCTGTGACCAGACATGCACTTCCTGAGTGCCTTGTCTCACTGCTGCACCACTAAGATCTTAGTTTTAGTTTTTAACTCTTAACAGTTATGTTACTGGTTACTTGGCTTGCTTATTAGATGTTTTGTTGCTGGGAATATTGTTGCTGTGTATACTTTCCTGCTGGTTTGGATTTTTAATTAATGTGTTGCAGGTTTTGTTGTCTGTCACATTACTTTCATAGAAAATAGGTCAGGGACACCGAAAAATAAATATTTAGAAACTCTTAAATAACAAAAGGTGAAATTGGGAGGAAAGCAGGTGAGAAGTTACTGCACAGCTGTGTACTGATAATTTCTAAATAAGTAAAAACGGTCAAAACTCACCCTTTCTAAATAATAATAATAATAATAATAATAATAAATTTTATTTATAACGCACTTTTCATTTTAAC
>WMED01014028.1:0-14182 GCA_019650415.1 Pipa parva | reverse complement strand
TTATTTACGATTTACACAACGTGCCAACTTTTCTGATTTTGGGGTTTGTATATATTATAAACATTGTAATCTATCTACAACAGGGGTCTCAAACTCGGGGCCGCGTGTCAACTACGGCCCTCTGCACAGTAGTTTGTGGCCCCCACCTCAATATCAAAGTTATTGGGTCCTACGCTTCACCAGGTGTTTTTTTTTTTCCGCCGGTGGAGTGCTTAATCCAACACAGAGGGAGTCCTAGCTGGCTCTCTCCGTGGTTTGGGGAGGGCTACTGTGACAGGAGCCATTAGGAACCCGGGAGCGCATGTGATCAGAGCTTCCGAGTTCCTTCTCCTGTTTAGTGCTGCCAGCTGTGGCAGCAATAGCACACACTGCCGAACTCTGCCTGAGGGGGTAAGGTAAGTAAGACTCCCCTCCATCAGCTCTCCTGTCCCCCAAGCACTGTGCTTATAAGCTTAGCTGTCTGGGGGATTATTCACTAAAATACGTATTGTTGCATATAGGTGTGAATTCGCCAGATAAAGACAGTCGCAATAGGCTGCTACTGTCGCAGTCGCATCTTTATAATGCAAATATTGTTGCAGTCGCAACTTTAATTGTCGCAATATTGACTTTAAAACAATTGTCGCAACTTTACAATGGGGAAATTATAGCAGATTTAGTATGGGAATCTGCTGTTTGCGAATTCGACAGTTGAGTTCGCACCTTACTGAATAACCCCCTGTGTCTTTTAAAAAGCATTGTTTATTTCCCCATTCCCTACAGCAGACTACTGGGTTGTATCTGTCTATTATAAAATATAATGAATCGCAGTCCTAGGGATATTGAATCACCATATCCAATGGGGTTTTGTTGGACTTGCCATGTACAGTTAAATTAACCTAACTTTGCACCCCTGTTTTTTAAAGAACTAGAAAAAAAGAATTTTTTAGATTGGCTTGGCATTTATTCATATGCAGTACTTTTGTCATCTTTGAAATTTAATTCCCGTCTCTTCTCGTTTGTGTTGTCTCTTTTCTAGTGGCTAAATTGGGATTTCTGGGACACTTCATTAATATTGGCCCAGACAAGGATGTTGTTTATTAGACAGATAAAAGATGGCTGTAACCACAAGGGAGAAAAACAAAATCAAAAAGAATCTGTGTATGGCCTTATGTTTCCCACAGCATTAATGGTATGAGCTAACACGTACCTCATAGCGTGACACACAGTATTGTGCAAAGCCAAGCAATTTGTGAATGCTCCTTTTACACTGCACAGCTTTGCCTTGTCACTGAAAGTACTTGTCGTTTTAACCTGTCCTACATTTTTTTTGCCAAGGTAATATGCAATAATGCTATATTTATGCATCAAAGCTGGCAACATTTGCATGAAGCTAGGTAGATGATTGCAAGTTGAATATCCTAGAAATGTTTCATTTTGTCAAGTGTGCTTAGTAAAAAAATAAAAAGGGACTGCTATGCATTTCAATCCTATTTTTCCAGGTAGGGGATGTATAAAGCCAGGTAAATTGTGAGACCTAAAATATTATTTATAATTACTAGGAACACACAGGCAGACAATGCAAATGGTTTCCTCACTGTAGACAGTGGATGACATTTCCTACACATATACCTCACTATCAAACATAAACTTGATTCTTTAAGGCACATTAATAGTAAATACCCACCTTGCCTCAGGACCTTTTAGTTTAAATAAACATCTCCTCTACAACTGTGGCTTTAGTATTGTCAGTGGAATACTACTGCAAAACAGTTTGTGAAATATTATTTTCCTCTACCTAGCTGGTGTATGAGTCAGAATATTCTGTTAGCATTGTTTATCATGGCTATCTGCAAGGAGGATTCAGAATTCAATAAATTGTATCTCTTGAGGTTATCACAACAGTACACTGTGTACAGTACTTATTAATCTCATGTCTCTTGGAAGGATTAAGCTTTGGAAAATGCTGAGCATAAGTTCTATTTGCAATAATACTGCATCTCTTATCTTTAAGTTTATGGTGCCCCCACATGACAGTAAAATGAATGCAGTTCACCAGTTTTGTCAGTTTTAATATACATTGATAGGCCATAACATTAAAACAATCTACCTAATATTGTGTAATTTCCTTCATGTGCTGCCAAATCAGCTGTGGTTCATCAAGGCATGGACCCTGCAAGACCTATGATAACCAATATCAAGAAATTAGCAGCAGATCATGTACAGGTTCTGTTGTAAGGTGAAGGTGCTTCCTAAATCCAAAATTTTTAACATTGAGCTTTGGGTGCCTATGTTCCTGTCACCAGTTAACTGGTTGCCTTAACTGGACTACTTCCGGTAGGTACTAAAGGTTTCATGCCAGGAATACTCAACAACCTGCTGTTTTAGAGATTCCCTGACCCCCTCATTTAGTTATTAAAATTTGTACTTTGTTAAAATCACTCCTATCGCTATACTTGTATATTTTAATTTGTGCCTAATATTTCCAACCCCTACCAGGTGCAATTGGATCAAGATAATAAATGTTAATTTCATTTGTCACTGGTTTTAATGCTTTGTTTTATAGGTGAACTTGGCTTACTTCAGCCTCATATATGTTTGAAAATTTACAATTTAATTTATTCAAACTGATAAATCAGAAGGTTAACACACAGTAGTCTTTCATTTAATAGTTCCTTCTCAACCAAATCAAACACTAAGAGAATTAACAATTGTTTCCTCCAATCGGGTCTTTCCTGTTAGACCATGTGACTGCATCTAAAAAGGGTCTGATTATTGAAACCCATCAGGGACCAAACCTCAACAAGACTAAACGCTTTAGTTTAAAGGGATTCCAGTCTCGGAGAGAGCACTCGAGTCGCTTCGCCGAGACTGGAATCCCTTTAAAGGGTTCGCTGATGTCCACGTGCAGGACATCAGCGAGCACATTACAGTCTGTGTGAAGTGAGGCGAAGGATTCAGACCTCACTTTGCACTATGGTGAATTCCAAATGTTGCATAGACCTCACCAACTTTCCTGTTCTTGTGTTTCATCTTGTTGCTTCTTCACCCAATTCTATTTTTTATTTTAATCTCTGTGCCATTTTTTTCTCCATCTTCCTCCTTATCAATTTCTTGATTGGACAAAATCAAAGAAAGCTCGAAGGTGAACTTTTTACTATTTTGTGCCTGTGTGTTTAGCTCTCCAATGCTTGGAGCTGATTGAAAGAGTATACCTCTTGTTATTGTATATCTGTTGCTTCACTCTTGTGTCTAATGTAAGGTTTAAAATACAGTGCATCAGTGTGAGAGAATGTCGCAATAAAATGTTAAATTCCCTAAATGTAGACCCACTTAATGATCCCTGCAGCTTATTATTCACTGTTGCAGTATTCAGTACACCTTCTCTGTACCAGGTGAGGACACCAATAAAAAGACTACCCACCTACCTTGATCTTGTTTATTTGTTGAATGAAAATGTATTTAATTAAACTGTAATAGTGATGCATTTTGTTCAGAAAATAGAAGTCTCTATAAATTGGAAAGCTATTGTTGTCATGGGACATTGAACTATTCATTTCATGTCTTTTAACAGTGGTGTCATTTATCTAACCCCTTCTCTTCCACCCAATAAAAAAGACCTCAGTTTTACTGGTAAATTGGTGGGTCCCATGACCTAATGGAAGTTTTACCCGGGTCAGTGTACCAGCGTGAACATCAGATAATCACTACTGGTCTATGCAAACTAGTATATAGCATAATAAAATCTATTTAAGCTGTTATATACATCAAGAAAGACCTGCTCTTTGCATCTCCAACAAATAAAGTAAGAGTTAGGTGGCTAACCTAGAGAAATAAACTTGGAATACTTGATCCTGAGATCATGAGATATGAGTAATAGATCTCATTCCTATCATATAAATCAGCTGGCCTGGGTGAGTAGGTCCGACTGATCGCATGTAAATTGTTATTATTGGCACTCTGATACATTCATACTGTGATTTCTAATCACAGATGTCTGATAGACATTCTGTAGGTCTGGTTTATTTTGTTTCTATACTTGCAACAACATTTTTCCCAATAGACTTGCACTGAATGCCCACGTGAATCAAATTTCACATTACTTTAATGATGTTATATTATCAGAAAATGACTGTAGTATTTTATCCACTAGGGTGAAAAAATGTAGAGTCCATTGTAGGTTGCTTTACCTACTCCTAACAAATAGAATCTCAGATTAATGTATCAACAGAAGCAGTTGCTTATTGAGGTCTATTGATGAACAGCAAACAATCATATGCTGGCTTTAATTAGCTTTCCTTTACCAGTGATTTTTGATTAAAAAAAAAAAAACACTAAATTTTTACATCTGCTCTCAGTAAAGATGAAAGAGAGAGAAAGCAAAAATAAAAATAAAAAAAATCATGAATTTAACTTTAAAGCTAACAGCGTTCTAAAGTGGTGCACAACCTAGGGCTCATGGGCCATATCCAGCCTGCATTGCTGTATGCACAACAGCAGCAATTCTGTAAACTTTACAGCTAGTTTTGCTTCACTCCCGGTTCTGTTTCTTCATCTTGTCTTTGGCGCGGAGCTCAGTATAATGCAGCTATCTGCCTGCCTCCCAGAAGTCACCTGCCGCCTTCTAAGTTAAGAGGGAGAAGCAAAACTAGCTAACCGGATCACCAGCTGACAAGCCGACGGACCGCACAACCAAGGAGGCAGAGGTGCAAGCAGTCCCTCACAATCCTCACACAAGCCCGGCACACAGGTACAGGGGAGACTTTTTCTTTGGATATAACAGATAATGAGAATATTGTCGCAGTCGCGACTTTTCTATGGAAAATTGTTGCAGTTGTAACTTTAAAATTTGTCGCGGTCATGACTTGTAAAGTCGCAACTTTGAAGAGGCCCATGACATCGCGTGCCACAAATCTATATGGCCCCCAGGCAGAAAAAGGTTGGGCATCACTGGTGTACTATATTGAAATAGCTGCCATGCCAATCCAAATGGTGACTTTTTCATTATCTTTGTATGTTGCATACATTTTCAGATATCTGGCTAGAAACCTTTCTTTTCTTAACCATCTCTGTGTAGCTGCTTGGCAATAATTAGTTCATCATATAAATGACATTTTAAAGTGTGACATTTTTTGCAGTGGTAAAGCAGTGTGCTAATCTCCCCCATCCTTCATTGAAATATATTCCTGAATAGTAGCATTTCACTCTTCCAGTCATAAGAAAGGTTTTAGTATAATTTCATAGATAATAAGATAATTTTGCCACATCTTCTGAACTCTAGCAATAACTCTCCATAACTGTACTGTACAACAACAGAGGAGAGAACACACCATTGTCAGGATAAGTCCGTTGTCAGGATAAGTCCATTGTCAGGATAAGGCTATTGTGAGGAAAAGGCTGTTGTGAGGAAAAGGCCATTGTCAGGAAAAGGCCATTGTCAGGATAAGACCATTGTCAGGATAAGTTTATTGTCAGGATAAGTTTATTGTCAGGATAAGTTTATTGTCAGGATAAGTCCATTGTAAGGATAAGGCTATTGTCAGGATAAGACCATTGTAAGGATAAGGCTATTGTCAGGATAAGTCCATTGTAAGGATAAGTTTATTGTCAGGATAAGACCATTGTCAGGATAAGTTTATTGTCAGGATAAGTTTATTGTCAGGATAAGGCTATTGTCAGGATAAGTCTATTAATTAGGCGCAGCCTTCCTGACGCACGTCGCGTGCCTGTACATAAATGTTTGATATGAACCATTAGCCAGTGCCCGCGCGACTTCAACGTAGGCACAGAGCCCGCCCCCTTGTCTCCAGGCAACCGCTTTTCCTCTCCCACGGTAATGTTTATACCGTTGCCGGGAAACCGATGACCGGACCGTGGGAGCTGTCACGGAGAATGTGAGTACCCTTCCCACGCGCGTGTATATATAGCAGCGTACCGGCACTGGGGGACTGGCTGGGCTGTGGATACACTTGGAGTGTCAGTTCAGTGTAATTTGTGAGTTAGCAGGAGTCCAATAAACACTGTCAGTGCACAGGTATGCGCGTGCACGTGTATGACATGTTAATTAAATATATACATCATGTATCCATCCTGCCAGAGCATTGCACTGCTCACTTGTTATACTCTAGATTCATTAATGTTATTTGGATATTAAACTGGTCCCCCCTTGAATGTACTGGCTGCACAATGCTGCTTCCTTAGTACAATCTGGAGTCTGGGGCATTATCCTAATTCCTATACTTATTTCCTACAATTCCAGGGAAATCCTAAGGAATAAAGCTAACCTAAAGTTAACCTTTTCAATCCTTTGTTTTTTCATTTTTTTAAAGATTAAGCACCAGCGCCCTTCAGAGAAAAAAAACACTTTCATTCAAAGAAATGTAGATAGGCAAGTGTGGGAAACAGAAAACACCCTATAGCATAAAAAAGGCTGACCTAGTGGTGTTTGTAAATGTAACAGAAGTCCAGGTAGGTGTGCCAACAGCACATTGCAGGGGGTACTTCTATTACAGTGCTGTGCTGTAGGGGTACTAGCCATATCCGCTCTCTAAATGGGCATAACCTGCCAGGCACATGTTTGTTTTTACACTTCTGGTTTATAAATAATGCGACTGGTTAGTTTGCAGTGGGACTCAGCATGTAAATAAGTGCACTCTCATGTTATGAGGCCCATTTATTAGGTTGTTGAGGGGTCAGCTATGATTTCTGATAGCAACTCTGCTCAATACCAGATAAAAGCACAAGGCTACATGCCTTATTATAGTACAATATTAAAAAGGAAATATTATCCTTTAGCCTATACTGTTGTCCATTGGTTGCGCTGCACAATAGCTCACTCAGTTAATTGCAAAATAAATTATCTGCAATTCAAAGTACCACCCAGCCTCACTGTACAGTTACAGCTTTCCATCACATGTTGTAGAGTAGCCCAGACATTTTCCTCTTAGCTGTATTGTATAGTAGTCCATTCATTGTAATATAGGCTCACCGTCACATCTTTGGCTCCTCTTATTAACCCGTCCAGTTGTCTATCAGCTGCAAGTTTCTTATCAGTTTCCCATGACTGTTCTCATCATTATCTGGATCCATATGTCCATCTAAATTGTGCATGATAATGATGTAGGGGTCAGACATAGCAGCAGAAATATACTAGTGATGGGGTTCCAAATTCACATTGTTTTGATTGTGGTATACTGTGCTGTGAAACAGATGTGCAAATAGGTAGCAGCATGATGGGAAATGTTGCTAATTGTGTGTTCTGTTATCAAAGGTCTAATAATGTATAAGCAGTCCCTCTAAGTTGCATGTATTATGTGCAGTATAATTTCAATGCAAGAATGGACTTTTGTGTGGAACTTACCAGAAGGACAGTGTGTTATACCTCTCTTATGTCATGTTTTAATAACATATCATAGTCCAGTCAGTCATAAGTAAAAGCAGTGCTTTTTTTGTAAAAAAAATATTTTCCGGTACTCATTAATTAATTTCTCATTATTCCTAATGCATTTCTTTGTAACCCCAACATTAATTAATTAAAGACTGTCAGAGATTTTCCGGTACGCCGTACCGGCGCGTACCATCACAAAAAAAAGCCCTGAGTAAAAGAAGGGATAACACTAAAGTCACTATATCCAAGTCACTGCTAAAAACAGATTAAAAGTACTACAGGTAGACTTGTCTTACTCGTATATCTATAATTATCTCTTTATTAACCCATTGCTTTCCATCAGCCCTCTCTATAGATTGGACTTGATGAACCAGGATTATTCCCCCCGAATTTATTGTTACTGGTAGCCACTAAAGTGGTGCTCTATGCACTTTACTGTGCCTTCAGATTACAATTTGTACTTCTGAACCTGAATTAACTGCAAGAAAATGGGCAGATACTGTAGATCTCAGAGGGTAGAGCTACAGAAGACTAAAAAGTGCTTTTCTCTCTATTTTCACTGTGGTGTAATAATTTTATTAATGTTTTTGCCCCCAATGCTCACCTTTTTATAGTTTAAGTACCATTGCTGTCTGAGGCAACTTGCTTTATAATGACCAATGGGAAAACATAAGTGATAACAAAAGCGGCATATTGCCAACCCTGTTTGGCAGTATCAAGCAGTGAAGTCAGTATAAAAGATAATGCTTTGAAAATATTTGGCAAAGCTTATTTTTTGCTGATGTATTTAGTGGTCCTTAAATATGTTAAGTTCTCCCAACTGGTCAAATTTTAAAGAGCTGCTTTGTGCTAACAGCAAGGATTATTACTTTAGTAATCAACTAGATCAACTCACATGTACTTTACTTAATTCCGAACTGAATATAAGACTTTTTGGTTGTACTTGAGGACTGCTGTTGGAAAACAAGGTCTGTAGACTATATCATAGTTCATGATGTATAAGCAAAGGCAGTGTAAATCTATTTAAATCAGAAGAAGAGAATGTTTTATGAGTCTGTTCATGTTGCAATATATACAGTAAATAAAGTAGACAAGAATGTAATAATAGACATTACAAACATGCTTAAACTAGATAATTAAAATATTGCCATCATATAATGTGGGAGCAGTGACCTACATATGAAGTATGACCATTTTTAACTGATGTATGTATAATAGATCCTTCACTAAGTGGTCTATTCACAAATATACGTGCAAACTTTCAGTGATACTCAAATTATAATCAGGGTCAGACTGTCCCACTGGAGGACTGGATGATCCTTTGGTGGGCCCCAGTAGTATTGGACACATTGAGCCCCAGTCAGTGTGTGTCACAGTTCCTTGGGGGGGGGGGGGGGGGGGGGGGGGGATTTCTGGTGGGCCCACTCAGTAGCAAGAATCTTTTCATCCCTCACAGGCTTTTTAAGTGGTGTGACACATCATGTGACAGTAAAGGAGGGGACTCCAGTAGGCGTTGCTTGTCCAGTCCAACCCTGCTTATAGTAACTACAGTAATTAGTAATCAACTTGTTCTTTGATCAGTTTTGTAAATAAACTCCTAGAACTTATTGTTTAAATTCAATCTTCTCGATTGTTATGGAAAACTGTGCAACAAGTGACCACATTCCCTTTATTTTTTCAAGCTCTTTACTGCTTGATTCTTAGAATAAGTGCAAACTGTCCCGAATTTGCTTAAATTTGCAACAATTTGCCATTTCTCTAACCCTCCACATGTTCAATAAAGTTTGTTCCATGATTAAGCGCTCGTAGCACGAAATGCGTTAATAGGTGCTCAATTGTTTTTATCTTAATTTTTGTATTATAGTTCCTGGACTTTAACTATGCTAAATAAACTTCAGAGATTTTTACTTGGGTATGCCGGAGACTCTGCTTTTCCAATAAAGTTTGTTATTTTGTTAAATGTGCCGAATTATCTCATAGTTCATGACATTACACCGGACACACATCTGACCATGCAACTACTAGCTGGGTTATTATTAAGCTGTTTTATTTTAGTACCATAATTTTCTAAATAGCTGCCCACAATAATGTGGTACCTGGCAATATTAAACACCACACTTTTTGTGGGTAGTTGAGGGGCAGAAATTTGATTGAGCATGCACAGTTAAGAGGATTTGGATGGAGCAGGGACTAAAATCTCAAAATAGATTCCATGTCCTCCTTGCCCTGCTTGACATGATATGTGAAGCTAAGTAAGTTAAAATACTAGATGAGTCTAGTTAATTTATTTTAATTTAAATTAAGATTTAATTCTATAAATTCTTTCTGGGCCTTTAGGCTAGGGACACATTAGCACATATGTGCACTCGTTTGAAAAAAAAAAAGGCTGCACATTTACACTGGTGTATTTTTGGGATGCATTTTATATATAGCAATAGGCACTTATGCAACACTTTCATCCCTGTGTGACCGCTATTGTTCAGTTCCTATTACTACTAATCCAATCGCATTGTTCGCATTCGCGTCCATACACTAGCAAAGCACGACAGGAAGTGTTCTGGCACATTTTCCTCTTCATGAAACGAAAGTATGGCAGTGTATGCATATCAGTCATTACTTTCAATGTTTTTATGCAACACATAGTTTGATGTCTTTTCACTCGCACTTTTTTCAAAAAATGACGTGCACATATGCACTCGTGTGAACCTGGCCTTAGGCTAGGTTCACACTATCGCATATATGCACAGCGTATACACATTTTTAAAAAAGCCGCAATGCGAATCCCTATGTAACTTGCCTTGTTCCAGCCACATTAGCGCATGAAGCGGGCGCATGCGAACGCTTGACGTTGCATTTTTTCAGGCGTATTTACCCTGTGCATATAATGAGGCCAGATAGGAGGAGCCGTGAACATTGAGGGAGTGTTCATACTATATCGGGTAAGTTCAATAGAAAAATACATCTAGAATGTACGCCGAACTGAAATACTCGGCGTATTTTCTAGACACACTTTTCTAAATATGTGGCACTTTTTTGCGTGTGTGAACCTAGCCTTAAAGTGTCTCTCTAAGACAAAGCTTTCAGAAAACTATTTGCCAATGAGCTTTACATGAACTCTGAAACCTCTGTGCACCAGCTTTAGCTGCTTTTTGTTCCTGTGTTCATCAGCATGGAGCAGCATGCCCTAACACGTGCCCTGCGGAGAAGTGGATTACACTTAAATACTTTAATTAGGGAAATTAACTAAACCAGAATATTCACTTAATCCGGCGCTCCCTGGGATATATTTGCATATGATTAATTTACAACCATTTTGCAGGAAGTATTGGCTTAACTCTCCTTACCCTTTTAGTTCTCCTCTCTGATATAACTATTTTAGTATGTGTCATTTGAAAACAGGTTTATTTCTATAGCTAAATAGTTGCTCAGAGGATTTTAGTTGGCAGAAAGTAAATTGTACAAGAGTGAAATCTAAACATGTTTGCCAAATTATGTTGTTGTTTTGATACTTAGGTCAATATTCACTATACAGTTTTAGCAGTGATAAAGCCTGTCAGTCCCAAATGTCCATTGAAAATATTTGTGTATCCGTATAGCAAAATTTTAAAAAATGACTCTCTATCAATGTGCTTTCAAGGCTGTACGGAAGCTGGTAGCTCTATACATATACAGTCATATGCAAAAGTTTGGGCACTTAACTGAACTGGAATTGTTTTGTAAAGAGGAATGGTCAAAAATACCTTCATCCAGGATCCAGAAACTGATTAAAAGCTACAGGAAGCGACTAGAGGCTGTTATTTTAGCAAAAGGAGGATCTACTAAATATTAATGTCACTTTTCTGTTGAGGTGCCCATACTTTTGCACCTGTCAAATTTTGGTTTAATGCATATTGCACATTTTCTGTTAGTACAATAAACCTCATTTCAATCCAGAAATATTACTGTGACCATCAGTTATTAGATATATCAAACTGAAATGGCTGTTGCAAACACCCAAATATTTAGAACTAAAAATGATTAAGATTAATAGGGGTGCCCAAACTTTTGCAAATGACTGTATGGTGAACCTGCAACATAACCCAACAATTTTGGACTAAAGTAGCAACAATGCTATCAGAAGTCTTTCAGAAACCAATAAAAGAAACCCCACAAACCTTCCTATTAGGCATGCCATTCAGCACTCTTACAAATAAAAATGATAAAAAACTAGCATCCCATATCTTTACCGTAGCACGCACTACACTAGCAGCAGCATGGAAGAAACCCGATCACCCTGATATACAAACACCCATTAGCAAAATAAACTGGATAAGAACCATGGAATCAATTACAGACCACCTAGCAATAGAATATACCTAGGAGCAGGGCCAACTCTCCCATTAGGCCATATAGGCAGATGCTAGGGGAGCCGGGTGTCCAGGGGGGCGCCCCTAGCATCTGCCTAGCAATGGCGGTGTTGGAGGTGAGTGCAGGGCGTGGGGCAAGGGGGGCGGGGTGGGGGGGCACCGGGTGGGGGGTTGCCTAGGGCTCTGATAGGGCCAGAGCTGCTTCTGCCTAGGAGGAATAATTTGGCTATCTTGGATGATTTATTTAGACAATAGAGAGAAAGAATAACCTTTTACCTGATAGAGATAGAAATAACAAATCTAACTCAAACACTGTTAAAGAAACTTTATTACTTCATCTTATTTCACTAACAAATTACACAGACATAAAATATATCAGCAGTAAAAGACACAATTTGATTATATTGTATTGGTTGGTTTTAAAACTGTTTAATCTTGTTTATTAGAAATGCACGAATCAAAAATGTTATTGTATTTTCAATACGAATATCAAAGCAATAAAAATTTTCAAAAAAAAATAAAATATTTGTGTATCGATACAGCTCATAGTTAAGTATACTCTGGATTTCATGTAAAATAGTTCTGATTAATAAACTATACAGGCATTAACAAAAAGATTGTGGCCAGTCCTAACATGGGGTGATCTGCATATCAATGAAGATAGAAATGCCTACCTTACCATTCAAAATCATATTTGACCTTTTAAAAAGGTAACTTCACTTCAGAAGTGTGCACCTATTAAAATGCTGCATGAATATTCATGTTCTTTTGTATTTGTTTCCCTTTATCAAAATAGTCTACATCAGGGGTTGGCAACCCGTGGCTCCACAGCCTCCTCACTTGCAGCTCTATTCAGGATTGAGGCTATTAAGGGAGGGGCCAATATATTTGTATGCATGGGCCAATCATGTTGCAGCCCAGCAAGAATGTGATCCTCCTCCTGTGCAGCTCTGGACTATTTTTCCCCAGTGGAAGAGGGGGCAAAATGGCTCCCTCTACATTATGGTTACAACTACTTTAGGGGAACCCAGAATGTTTTAGTGAGATTATTATTACTTACTATTCAGCAAAGCATCAGGAGAATCTTATGTTTGTGCAGAGACTAAACTAAAGTGCTATTCCTAGTAATACTGAGCAGGCAAGTAAAACACCAAACACTGGACAGACTCTGGAGATGCAGAATGTATACAGCAACCCAATTGGTGGATGGATTTTAACCATAACAGCAAAATGTTGGAAGAATGGTTTACTACTTTGTCATAATTTAGCAATTTCACTTAGTTCTTTATACAAATTAAGTCAGATATGATTTCATATGTAAATAAGAGTCATATAAAAAATGCAGCACATCCAAGTCCAATATAATGTATTTGTATGCAAGCAGTCAGACTTCCTGAGTAATTACATCTGACTCATATTACCCATTATAGTATGAAGGGGCAGGGGTGTAACAATAGCAGGTCGCATCAGTTAGAACCAAGCCCAATATCCATGGGAACCGAAATTGAGAGATCAATCTGCTAATAGCTAGTTCACCATCAATTGAAACAGGACCTGTTGCTTCGATTTATAGAGAGTAATGTACCCCTCCCAGTAATTTCTAATGATGTTAACTTAGTAATTCTATGACAGTATAAAAACAAAGAACTCAGAGGTGACTTTTAATATCTTCATAAATTAGACAAGGGGCTATTATCCTTTATAACATATATGGCAGTTTTGAAAACATAATGGGGTTTATTGACTAAAGTGAAAATTGTTGTGTAAAGGTGTGAATTCACCAGCTAAAGGCAGTCTCAATAGAGGGCTACTGTTACAGTGACAACTTCATTATGGGTATATTGTTGCAGTCGCAACTTTACTATGGTAATATTATCGCATTTGCAGATTTACTATGGGAATCCACTGTTTGAGAATTCTGTGGTTAAATTCTCACTTTAGTCAATAACTCCCCAATAAAATAAATGTATTCTTTGAAACCTACTCTTTGTAAACATTGATACTAAATTCCCACAATTCCCATAATGACATTTTATTCACAAGAGGGTATTAGCATCAGATTGAAAAAAATAGTTGGTGCTCATTTGTCCTTTTGTTTATCTTAAAATTAGGTGCTGCAGTGTTACCATATTTCAGAAACAATGTAAGCTATTTATTCGCAAGACATTATCAGTTGTAGACAGAAATCTTCATTTACTCCTTTTGTCAGTGTATAACAGAAAAGTCTTTGTTGACATCTAATAATGTATCAGAACATGCATAATGACAAATCACATTATTCCTTGTTAGGTAATTACAGTGGGGATAAAAAGTATTTAGTCAGTCACCAATAGTGCAAGTTCCACCACTTAAAAAGATGAGAGACGTCTGTAATTTACATCATAGGCAGACCTCAACTATGGGAAACAATCTGAGAAAACAAATCCAGAAAATCACATTGTCTGATTTTTTAAGAATTTATTTGCAAATT
>WMED01014027.1:0-14182 GCA_019650415.1 Pipa parva | reverse complement strand
GAGAGCTGTGATAAAATTTCAGATTGCATACAGTCTTTTTCACCTCTGGCAATGTACCGAGGTGACAAGAAGACCTGTTTTAAAGGAGTAAGATGGAAACCTTAGCTAAGCTTTTTATATCATGTGTTTTAAACTTTATAAATGAAATGCATATGCTTCAGAGCTGATTACTTGTCAATTTAGATGCATGCTGCAGATGTTATTTTTTTAAAGGAGCACACTATAGGTATGTCTAGGTGTGAATAGGAAGGGGGAGGGAGGAGATATTAATGGTGGTTATGCAAGAAATGGTTTCTGTGTAGACAACATTGATTGTTCTAAATAAACATTTGTGTTGTCAGCCTGCCTCCTCCTCCTCCTTGTGCTCTTCACTTTGCCATTTCCACAGTCATGATACAGTTGTACTCCCCAGTGCACACCTGTGCAGTAGCGGTATTGGGTTCCAATACTACTTCTGCACATGCTTCTTTCACTAGTGAAGGAGAGGAAGCTGCACTGTAACTGGATTGCTAAAATCTGCTGGTTGAAGAGCATCTAAAAGCAAAAAGGAGGTGGCGGCAGTAGACAAATTACATATATCACTAAGTATATTTAGACTTCCTGGTCTCCCTTGTCTCTATTGCCTTTCAAAATTTTAGTTTTTCTTTAAACTAGGTAAAGATAGAAAAACCTGGTCACAGGGCTGTGGAGTCCTAGTCGGTGCCAGAACAAATTAATAGACTCCACAAATGTTATTCAGGATGTTTTTGTCGAAAACTGTTTTTTTTTTTCTCTCACTTACAGCAGCGTTTTGCAATTTATAAATTGTAAATTTGTATCCAATAAATATTTGATGTTCTGCCTAAATAGCTTGATTATTATTATCATATGGATGATAAAAAGCTAAAATTAAGTTATCTCTTAAACATGTGGCATGTATGAGGGAGTCAGAGTTAGGAGAAATTGAGGAGTCTGAGTCGGGGCTTTGATTTACCGACTAAACAGCCCTAGGGGGGGATTCAGCAAGTTCCGAAGTGAGGCGCGTAGTGTTCGCCTCACTTCGGAACAACTGAAATGCGCTTGCTGATGTCCTGCACGCGGACATCAGCATGCGCATTAAAGGGATTCCCCTCCCAGCGAGAGCACTCAGTTGTTCCGAAGTGAGGCGAACACTATGCACCTTACTTCGGAGCTTACTGAATTCCCCCCTTAGTCTGTAGTGTATGCAATGTGCTGTTAACCATATTCACCCTTGTATAGTGACTGGATTAACTATCCTGAATAATAGTGATTTGTCTGACTTAAGCCCAAATGTTAACTATTTAGGATAGTCACTCAATCTGGTATATACAAAAAAAAAATTCTATCACTTTATTTCTCCTTAAAAGGAAAAGAATTTGAGTAATATGTTAAACATTCCCTTAATAAATACAAAATTATTTTAAAAATGTGCAAGTAAATAAACAGCGGCTTACCACTTAATTACAGCTTTTAGTTTAAAAAAATCAACATTTTCCACCTAAGCGTTGTGGAGAACTTTAAAAAATTGAGCCTGTACATGACAAATCATTGGGTGAGTAAAGGAAAGACTGCTAGCTGACAGAAGCAGTATGGAATCATAATAGATCACACCATATTGTTGACTTGTCTCACTCTGCTTACTATGACCAGTGCATTTTATTGCTTTTATTTACTCAAGAAAATAGACAAAACATGCTTGTATAGTCATAAGCAAGTAAATACAAATCAGAGTGTGGCAGTGTCAAGTATACATCTGCTCTGAACAGGGTCTATAGTCTTTATAAATACAGTGCATCAACTGGGACATAATGCCATCCTATCAAATTATTTTTGAGTGTCATTACAGGATAGCAATAATTATTGAAATAGTATTATAATAAGGCCATTTTTTTCTGTGCAATCATAGGCTAAACTTTCCTGGTTTTGCCTAAGAGCTTGCCTCTCTAAAATTCCCAAGACAGTGCAATTGAAGAGTATATATTAAAGGACCACTAAAATATACAGAAAAAGACAAAATTCATGTAAGTTTGGGGCACATTTCTTTAAGACACTTTTCAGTATTTTATATTTGTAAATTAATCTCTATTTTAGGTTTGCTATTTTATGATCGTGTGGCATCTAATTTGAATTTGGTTTTATACTTTTTGTATGGAAAGCACCATCTGCCCTTTTCTTCATAGTTTCTTAAACTACATTGTTTGTTGAAATATTGGGTCTATTTAATTTTTGCCTTTTCATCTAAAGTTTGCCACTCTCTTCTGTCTACTTTATTTTGTGAATTTTCCTGAATGCTGCATTTTTGGATAGGTGTCAGGCCTGTTGTATTCAGTTTACTCATCTGAACTATCTTTTTTGATACATTTACCAGGGGAAAAAGAGAAAGTTAATTGCAAAAAATCCTAATTAGCCTAGGGGTGTTCTAGCAGCTAGACATTATCAAATTCCATGATGTTCCTGGATTTTTTTTTATTTTTTTTTCCAGCACACCAAGGACAAAATCTACTAAACTCGAAAAGGTGAAATTGATCTTTTCGAGCTTAGTAAATTTCGCACCAAGGCTAACTCCTATTATGCCAAAAAAATCAACTTTCTAAGGCCCCCAATAGGTGATTTTTCCTCTTTATTTACTTAACATTGATAATTTGTGCGTGTTAGCACCTGCATCCATTATTTTATAGAGGATTGCCTCCATTTTAGTTAGGTTACTGTAAATTAGTGTTTTGTTGACTTGTGAAAGTGGTAACTTTTGTATTTGAGTATTAAGGAATAATGCTAGTATTGTATTAAGCAGGGAAGCCCTGGAAAAGTTAAGACTACTTTTGGGCTAAACATTTTGTTGAGCCAGCCCTGCAGTTGAAGTGGGGGGCTAAGCTGACTTGACCCATCAAATGTAGCTGCACTGCAGGAGAGTACATACCATTGATTTTGCGTCGAGATCCACTGCCAATTGTGTGTTCCAGTATGACGTGCAAAAATTGAATATGATGCGTCTTTCTTTTTTCTCGTTATCTATAGTACTGTGATGCAGAGTGAATGGTTTTTAAACAAAAGATGTTTTGTTTTGTTTTTCTTTAATAATAATAATTGGTAACTGGGATGTCAACAGTGGGTTTTTCTGTTGTTGGACACTGTCAGTCATATCTAAGCTCAATGAAACTGCCAAATAGTCATGAAACAGTGGAACTGAGAAGTTCGTAGTATACCTGTGTTTTTTAAAAACGTTGTCATGTTGTGGGGTCTAAATTTTCTGGTTGTAGGGGGCCCGTGTCACATCATAGTTTGATGTAAAACTAGTGTATCCTAACCATAGCTGATATGCTGAAACTACAATGTCTGCAACCTAAACTGCTATATTATGTTACAACCTTTAGGCTGGCTTCACACAAGCGTATGATGCACAGTGCATCATACGCTTGTGTAAAAAAAAACAAAAAAAACATGGCTCAATGAAAGCAGACCATACTTACCTAGTTTTGGGCACACGAGCGTATGAGAACACTGTGTGTCACATTTTGGCCATCATATATACACTGCGCCCAGAGTGCAACACACAGGAAGTGGTGTGAACGCTGAGGGATAGTTCACACTGGGTTTTTTTTCTTTACACGAGTGTATGATGCGCTGTGCATCATACGCTTGTGTGAACCCAGCCTTAGGCTGTATTGCTATCTTACAGAATTGCTGGTGCTGTTATCTCATGGCTGCCATATTTGATCTCTATTTATATGCTAATGAACCATAGGGGAATATTTCTAAAAGTCAAAAACATTTTTTGACCTCTTGAGAAACTTTTTTTTATTATGTGGGTATCACCTGTTTAAAAAACTTTTGATGCTTTTTTTTTTTTTTTTTTTGACATTGAATTTTTTTTTTCCTAAATAAATCAGAAATTTTTATGAATATCTCCCACTAGCACTTGACAGGGAATTCCACATAATCCATTAAACTGAATCTTAATGAAGCATATACTGTACTTAGTGCCTGGTTTTCATACATGCTTTGTAAAAAGTCAGTGCCCAGGACAACAGCTTTCTCAGATGGGTTGGAGCTGAAATGTGACAAAAATGCTGTCACGTACCTGTGAAATAATACATGCCAGAGAAGCATAAATAATAAAGTGGGTTCTTTGTAAGGCACAGATTGTGGTTCTATTGAGTAGCTGGTGTATAAACTATATGAATTTGATTTATTGGGAAGCCTCTAATCAATATTGAGACAATGTAGGACAAAAAGGCTGAACTGGATGGACTTGTCTTTTTAGCCTAATAAACTATATAAAGTTCTCCTTAAAAGGACAGCAAAATAAAATTCATGAGATGCATTTATAGTTACTATCTGCGCTTCCAAAATTTCTAAATTGTGTAATCTAATCTAAAGCACCATAGAAAACAATGGAACTGAGTGAGATCTGTTAAACAACATGGCTGCTACAAGTAAAGGTAGAAGCAGACCGAAAATAATAAAATGACTAAATTTATCTTCAAAGATAACATTTTTACAAGTGCTACATTTAAATAACTGCCGTGCCAATCTAAGTGGAGTTTGTATGAGTCCATTACCCTGTAGAAAGTATCCTCAAATAATGTAAAAGCCTTGGTTACTTGAAGTGATGTTCTTCAACTGCACAAATGCCATTTGAATATACATTGCTCTATTTCTTTTCACAGTTTTTCACCTGGCCCTGGACTCTATCCTCTTTACTGTGGTGACATTCAGCCAAAAAACTGCATAACCCACATGTTTCTATAGCCAAGCAGCATTAGAGATGGGATGTTGAGTAGGCATTTCTGTCTGACCTTTTCAGCAATTTTGTGGCCTCTGAAAATGTTTCTTTGGATGCTGTAACTTTAGTCTGCAAATTCTATTTCTAAAAAAAACAATTGTCTAACCATTCATGCTGGGGGCATTACAAGTTACTTATTTTGAAATGGTATGTTCTAGTCCCTTTCAAATATTGCTATATAGTTTTAAAACCAATCTTTTGTAGCATTGTTACCTTTTTGTGATTTGTACTCTCATTAATTCTTGTAGAAAATGTGTAGTTTAACATATTTGGGGAAGCTAGTGCAAGTACTAGGCACCCATCCACATTAATTGTGGTGTTTTCCCTAAGACAGTTGTGCATACATTTGCAGTTCATATTTTTCATGATAATTAGTAGATAAAGTGTCATCTATAGATATTGCTCTGTTGATTTTAGATTTGTTTATCCCACTTACATTTGTCTTTTTTTCTTCTTTTTTTTTTTTTTTTTTTTTAAGGTTTTTATTTTAATAATAATGTTTACATATAGTTTCTATTCAGAACAATATTGTTGGTTTGATGGTATTGAGTACATAAGTATTTTCCATTTTTGATAAACATTATTCATAATGATATGTTTTGACTTATTTGTTACAGAGGTATAGAGTATATAAAATCCATGAATTTTTATTGAGGGTGAGTGGTATTGGGTGTGTGCGGAGGGGGTAATCAACTTGGGTTGGGGGTAGTGGGGGGGAAAGGAAATGAGGTAGAAGCATCTCTAAGCATAAGCATCAACTTACAGTTGAGTTTTGAGTGCTGTCTCATTGCTGTCTACTGTGATTGTGAGTCTAGAAAGGTGTTCCACTGATACCAGAGATATTGCTCTTCATATGTCCTATCATAGGTGTATGCTCTTATTGAGTTAATTTTGGGAATTAGATGTGTTCTGTTAGGAAGGTCTGTTTTTTTCCAGTTTATTGCTATTAAGGTTTTAGATGCGTTGAGTATGTGGGATGCAAGTCTTTGTTCTTGTTTTGTGTTTAGTTGAGATATTTTGGTTCCCAATAAAAAGGTTAGTGGATCCAGAGTTATTTGGCTTTGAAATATCTTGTTTAGTAGGGTTAGGATTTGTCCCCAGAAAATCTGTGCTATTGGGCATGTCCACCGAATGTGGAGCACTGAGCATGTTTCTGTACATCTTCTGAAGCAGTTTGATGGTGTTTGGTTTCTGTAAATAGCGGCTAGCCTTTGAGGAGTAAGGTACTATCTATAAATGATTTTGCAGGATTTTTCCTTGTTAATTACACATATGAATGATTTATTAGCATTTTGCCATTGTTTTTGACCATGTCTCCTCTGGAATCTCCTTTTTATCATGTATTGACATTGAAATTGTGTAGTGGTGTTTGAGAGTGAATCGTATAAGGATCATATCATATTTTGAGTGTGTGTGGAATGTCAGCACATTTTCTCAAAAAAATAAGTGGGTGTAGTTTGATTTTTGTTTTTGTCTGAGTTGTAAAATACTCAAATGTTTTGCCTGTACTCACATTAGTTTCCTGTGGGCACTTTGGTTTTATACTGCAATCTAAAAACATGTTAGATTAGTTGAAACCTGACTAAAGTTGGCTAGTCTATTGCTCTCTGTCTATGAAAGTGAATGAATAGGAAAACTAGATTGTAAACTCCACAGAACAGGGACTGAAGTGAATAATATGTGTAAAAGTGCTACGGGTGATGTCAGAGATGTACCATGTTACTATTATTACTGTTTATACATCATCTGCAGACAGTTCCAGGCATATGGTAAAGATAAGCGACATTTGCACTTGTTATTAGTTTTATGAAAACTGCATATCTTGGAATCCGCAAAATCAGCTAAATATGTGTCAAGAATAAAATCAGAATTATTTTCAAATTAAAGTTATAGGGATAATGATAATTATTTAACATAGCATCACAATCCTCAGTTGTGCATATTTGTATGATTGTGAGAAGGCATTGGCAATGGATGTTTGTTACTGCAATTAACACTTGTAAGCTGATTAGCAGAATTTACGTGACTATTGTCCTGTTGCAGAACGTGCTTGATAGTGTTTACAAATTTAATATCTTAATTGTAGATTGAGTCTTGCTTTTCTATTTTGAAGGAAACCACTGTCAGTTCCCAAGCTACCGAAGAAGATAAATTAGAGACTGGTCAAGAAATTGTTAGCCCTGAACAATATATTAAACATCCACTACAGAACAGGTAAATACATGTTTTATTTGTGTGTTTTGGTACAGACTGAAGGCTTATAAATTGCTTAAAGAGGAACTATAGTCAGATTACATCTTTACATATGCAGTACTATACCATAGAAAGAAGTGTTTCTCCCCAGTATTTTCATGTGATGCAGAATGATTGAGTAGGCAGCATTGACAAACTCCCGCACCAGGAAATGTGTGTGTGTGTGTGATGTTTAGTGGCCAGTTTTTCATGAAAAGGTACCATCCCCCAGATATTTTTGCCCTTCTTACTACTTAGCACATGTGCACAAGTCAGCTTTCCCTCTGTAATCTCCTGCATTCCAAATGTAAACAAACCTAATTTATGAGGCCAAAATGTCAGTACATTGCTTAACCAATAGTCAGGCAGCCTTTTCTTCTCATGTTGCCTAAACAGTGAAACAAATGGCAAGTATTATTTCTTCCCTAAATTTTTTTTAACTATTTGTGTCAGGAATTGGCTTTGGTATAAAGGAGTTTTATATGTATGTGTGCAGTTATATCAGCTCTATAGTTGACCCTTTAAATTCCAAATCATCTTTTCCCTGTTTGCTTAAAACTGGGGAAGTTTGAATTTATTAGTAGTATTATTTTAAGGGCTGGTCCAATAAGACTAAACTAGAGAAATCAATAAATCTGATCTAGAGAAAACAGTCTCCTTCATCACAATGAATGAGAACTATAAAGAGGCAATATAAAGCGATTGGTAATTACTGAAACATTTTATTTCGTATTAATGGAATTAAAATATTAGTGGTTAGAATTTGCATAATTATATCATAACTCCTCTCTGGTCAAAGGTAATTGTGATTATCTGAAACTGGCTTTAGGGTACTTTTTGCAATAACTATGGTATAGTTTGGTCATTTCTAAAGTTTTATTTTATTTTCAGGTGGGCCCTTTGGTTTTTCAAAAATGACAAAAGCAAAACCTGGCAGGCAAACCTTCGTCTTATTTCAAAGTTTGATACTGTTGAGGACTTTTGGGCGTAAGTACTCAATAAATAAACTGCTTTTCATTTAATCAGAGCACCCTCTTTATGTTTAGAATACTAATACTGGCTGTAGAGTTTAACTGTAGTTGCATCTGTAGTTAAAGCCACTGTTGAACTGCCATGGAAATCCAAATGGATTTTTTCTACTGGTGTTGCTGGCATCCTGAATCAGTTTGAGGTTGTAGTAGCAATTTGCCTAGGAAGAAATTTACTGGTAAAACTATATATCAATCGAGTTGTGTGTCTAAAGTCCAAAGATTGGTGAAATTGAACAGAAATATATAAGCTATTATCTGGGCTTATGAACTAATCATATATCAAAACCTAGTTGCAGCTTCACAACACAAACATTTTAAAAAATGAAATGTATTAAGTTAAAGCTCTAAGGAAGGTGAGAGAACACATGTAAAAACAGTCTAATTATGGAAAAGAGGTTGGAAGCTATTACTGTTGATGCCATGCAGATGTTGTGCTATACGCTGTTGTGTAATTCGTTACAGCATAACGTTCAACTAGGTGTACCTATATATTTGCATGTTATAGTGCAAGAGTAAGTACATCAACCCTCCCAGTGAATGTGGAATCTTTAAGCCTAGGTCATTGTTCTGTTTTACTTAAAGGAGAACTAAAGTTAAAAAAAAAAAAAAAACTGTTAAAATACTTAATTTATACAGAGCCAATTGATTACAGTCACATGAGCTATGCTGTAATTAGCCGGCATCCGATGCTTCCTTTACAGCACTGGCTGACTGCCAGCCAGTATGAAGCTCCTCCCACCTAGTTTCACCTCTGATGAAAAATGGCTTAAACATCATCACGTTCATTGTGGGGGCCAATGAGAACGCTCCCCACAATGAGCGTGATGATGTATGAGCCCATTGAATCAAGAAGAAGGAGCTGCACACTGGATTCTGTCAGCCAGCGCTGTGAAGGAGGCATTGGGGGATGCATCGGGTGCCAGCTAATTACAGTACAGCTCATGCTGTGACTGTAATCAGTCGGTTCTGTATAAGGTAAGTATTTTAATAGTTCTTTTTTATTTTTTTACTTTGGGTCTCCTTTAAGAAGGATTCTCTTTTATTTGCTTTGAAGAGCAAGCATTAGGCAATCCTTGGTGACATCCTAAACCTTAGTGAAGGGGAGGGGCTAAGAATGCACCTGCTACGCTTTTCAGTGAAAAACTTGAGAGAATTCTTCAGAAAACAAAAATGTCACCACAGCTGTTTTGATAACGGAGTTGTGTGCATGGGCATACACTTAACTTACTATGGATCTCTGAGAGTGTTACTATGCCATGTTTGGGGAAAGCATACGTTCCATGTCTAAAAATTTGGAGGGATTATTGACTAAAGTGAGAATTAGACTGTGTCAAATTCTCAAACAGCGGATTCCCATAGCAAATCCATGAGTGCAACAATTTTCCCATTGCAAGGTCGTGACCATGACAATTTTAAAGTTGCGACTGTGACAATATTTCCATAGTAAAGTTGTGACACTGACAATATTCTCATTATAAAGACGCAACTGTGACAGTATCAGTCTATTGCGACTGTGTTTAGCTGACAAATTCACAGCTTTTGCAACAATTTGGACTTTAACCAATAACCCTCTTTGTGTTAACTTTTATAGGAAGAAGTATTTGTTTCCTTGACCGAACCAGGAATGCCAGTCAAATTTCAATTCAAACTGGCATGACCTTTATTCCTATGCAGCACTTCTAAATGTGTCATCTTTGAATTCCTGATTCTTTTTTCTATCTTCTGGTTTCAGCCATCTAGTTTTGAACTTTCAGCTGTACTTCTTCAATAGTATTATCAAGTTCCATACAAAATAATGGACAAGGGTGGATGATTGTTTAGTTTATAGATAAATGAAGGCTACAACCTTCAGGCTAGGTTCACACTAGCGTATGATGCGCATTGTATGCTAGTGTGAAAAAAACCCCATCTCAATGAAAGCCTACAGTGCGTACCACGTTCCAGACACACTAGCGTATGACATGCATACGCTGCATCTGGAATGCTGAGTGTCACATTTTAGCTAGCGTATGATACAAAATGCGGCCAGATAAGAAGAGCTGTGAACACCAAGGGAGCGTTCCCATTGTCGCTGGTAAATACAATATAAAAATACACCGGAGCATTTTTATTTCACACTATAGTGTATGATGCACTGTGCATCATACGCTAGTATGAGGGAGTAAATCCAATACAAAACAGAAATTCAGTGATTCAAAGATTAACTACTGTATGTAGGAATAACGGCCATGACAATACAAATGACATAGGGTTTCTCTTGTGTTCCTGGTTCTTTAAGGTTTACTTTTGACTTTTTAAATTGCATTTTATTGTGTACATTTATGTTTTATTGCTTTATTTACTCCATCCAGGCTATACAATCATATCCAGTTGTCTAGTAACTTAATGTCAGGATGTGACTATTCACTCTTTAAGGTAAGTTATTTTGACACATGCTGAAGGAAACATTGTAATGTTTTGTTAACTCTTAAGTGGAGGTTTTTTGTTGTCATTTTTTTAGGATGGAATTGAACCTATGTGGGAAGATGAAAAGAATAAGCGTGGAGGAAGATGGCTAATTACACTAAACAAGCAGCAAAGAAGAAATGATCTAGACCGCTTTTGGTTAGAGACGGTAAGTTTGTTGGTGATAATTGCTAGTTTTTTTCATCAGAAATTATGTAGTACTTTAAAGAGGTCACCGGTTTAAATTGTAATGATACTAAAATGGTAACATGCCAGAGTAAATAGGTCCATTGCAGTATGTCTGAAGTCAAAACAATTTTCTGCCTGTCAGTGTTTCCAGCTATAGCTACTTGTAAGTGCAGTGTCTACCCACAGAAAAGGGGGAATAAAAGTGGTTCTGAAGGAATGTATTCAATTTGGTTATATTTATTCAAATATGCACATCAACATGTAGTCTGGAGACCATAAAAAGTCACATGGGTTTTGTATTAACAACACACATTTCAGGTGAAACTGAGTGTCAAAAGGAAAGAATGAATTCTGTGAGACACCCAGCTTTTCCTACAATACTATCTGTATTGTACTTAAAAAGCCATATGACTATTAGGCATCTGGTTTGAAAAGTTGCCTGTACATCTTTTATGCCACATGTATTTCCTGCAATGAAAGTGACATAAAAAATTCATGTGCAGCCTGGGAACCTAATTGACAGTCATTGATGTTAAATGTATGTACAAAAATGTATTTTGTTGTGCTTATGGAATGCATGAAAAGTTGCAAGGTACCTGTGTCATTATTGAAATCAGTGGGGTGCATTTTAGTGAAATTTTGTTAGCTTATGGAAATTGGCATCAACATACCATCTTATCATTGCCCTAAAAGAAAGGTGGCACACTGTGTTTTAGCACGTGTTGTTTTTCACTGGAAGGAAAAACATAAACCACCCACAACCAGCCCTGGATAGCTCCTATTTGATGCCAGTGGCAAAATAAAAGTAATGTGCATCCAGAGGATTACAGTGGTGACCATGACAAAACTGTACTGTGCCTGCAAAGCAAAAACTGCAGAAAGATGCATTACACACACAAATGGTAACTGCAACAAAATGCAAGATGGTTTTGATATGGTCACCATTGAAATCTGTGGGATGCTCCAATCAGATCCTTCAAATCACAATCTAGCAGTGATCTGATTGGAGCAGCTATAACTACTGTTTCCCTTTAGCCCCACTGACTTTAGCTTGGAGTTGGGAAACAGGGCAGAATAGCAGGGAATTTGATTCAATTATTGCAGTCCTAGCTGAATATATAAATAATTTTCTAAGTGGACCTGACAAGTCTACCTTAAAGCACTTCAACACCAGTGTCTGCCACTACATTACTTACGTTGACATGAAAGTGCTTTTAGCACTCTAGATAGTGCAATGCTAGATTTAAGTTAAATTCTTGTTTAGTATTGATTGTTTTTCCACTCTGCTGGTTGCAGATATCTTTTGAATAGATAGTTAACCAATCCCAATGTTTCAGTAGAGATTTAGGTAATACAAGAATGTAAAAGATATCGGAGTTTCAGAAATGTTTTAGAATTGAAATGCAGATTAAGATATTGGGTAGTGTTGTATATGATAAGTATAAAAAATATGCTAATGAAGTGACCTTGCTATGGGAATATTTCTCATTTTGGGAGACAGTCATACTTTAAGACAATACCTAACAAACTGAAAAAATGGTGTATGTTAATGCACAGGTGAGAGCCATGTTTAACACATCAGGTGAATGTGTAGTACATTCACATTGCTTTATGGACAGACTCAGCTTTTATATATAAATACTGCAAGCAGACATTATGGGGTTTATTCACTAAAGTCTGAATTGTTGCGAATAGGTGCGAATTCGCCAGATAAAGACAGTCGCAATAGGCTGCTACTGTTGTAGTCGCGTCTTTATAATTAGAATATTGTCGCAGTAGCGACTTTATTATGGGAAAATTGTAGCAATCTTAACCTTTAAAAAATTGTCATGTCTTTACAATGGGAACAGTCTAATTCGCACCTTAGTGAATAGCCCCCTTTATTTAATTACAGTGCACATACTTGTCATATAGCTGATTAATATGCTTAAAGATGACTGAATGGAGATGCTACAAAATCCAGTCAGATGAGACGTCTATAAGGTCCTTTTTAATGGAAAACACACAAGCAATTTGAATACTAAACAGAAGCTTTGATTTGTCTTTTATAGAAGTTGTAGCAAGTTTCTCATGTTAACCAGTACAATATTGTTATTGCCGTTTTGAATAGACCTCTCAAGTTTTAGGATGATATTAACAGCTGTTGTAACTTAACATTTATACATGCGTTCTAGCTTTCATTCTCCCCAAGCTAAGGTGCATGTGCTTTAGATATGAGTTGTGAAAATTATTTATTATAAGCATTGCCTTTTCAGTTTAAAGACAATTTGTTTGCTGCAACTTTTCTCCAGAAGATTTTACTTATAGAAAATGGAGGTGTTTACAAAAATAGGGATGGTAATTCTACCCAATTTTTTTTTTTTTTTTTTAATTCTATGCATATCACATAGTACATTAATATATGTAGAAGAGGAATGTTCTATCTTTTTAATTTGGAGGACTAAGAAAGTAGATCTATGCAAGTTTCATTGATTCTACTGATACTATCCTCCTAAAGGAAATGGTAGAGGAACAGGACTGTTTACTAGCTTGTAGCCAGGTCCTACTCAATCTGCCAACATCTCTAAAGCCAGCCATGCCCTTTTCTAATTTTGTTTTGTCATTTTCAGATTCTTAAAATGCCATTTGAAAATTTGGGATACTATTTGGTTTTACTCGCATTTTATGGAATGATTAAAATGTGTTTTGGTAGAAATGCAACCCTTGGATATCATGGTTTACTGTGTATTGGGGTTGATGCACAGTCCATTATAATGAACTTTCTAGATTTTGATATTAATTACACCCTGAAACTTTTATTATGTCTGTTTATTTTAAAACAATAATTCTAACTGCCATTCCTGATGGTTTTAATGAGATGACTGACCAGTGGTTTATTTCTATCAATTGGTTAGATGGAAGGAGCATTCTGCTGCAAACAGGCATAAGGGAAACAGTTACTTCTGACACTTGCAAGCGCGAAATTTATTAAACTCGGAAAAGGCCATTTCGGCTTTTCCAAGTTTAATCCCGCCAGCACCCGGAAGTTTCTCGCCATAAGTATCGCGAGATTTGCTTCGATCGATACTTGTCGCGAGAAACTTCCGGGTGTTCACCCAATTAAACTCGGAAAAGCCAAAATGAGCTTTTCAGAGTTTAATCAATTTTGCCCTTGTTCTTTGTTTTCTCTTCTGGTTGGCTGTGGTCTCTTTGTTTGGGATTGTTGTCATATGGCTTAATATTTATTTGATTTGCAGCTTACAGTATGGAATTTAAAAAACAAATATCAAGGCCTGCGTTAGGACTTTAATCTGGGAAAATCATTAATATAGTACTGCAGTTGCAATGCCTTTCCTCACAAATGTGTTTCATTTTGCAGCTGATGTGCCTTATCGGAGAATCCTTTGATGAATATAGTGATGATGTATGTGGCGCAGTTGTAAATGTTAGAGCAAAAGGGGATAAAATAGCAATTTGGACTACTGAATGTGAAAACAGGGATGCTGTTACACACATAGGGTAA